>JASAMV010005067.1:0-56413 GCA_030248065.1 Rhynchonema sp. JSB1_4
GGGGGGACCCCCCCCCCCCCCCCAGGACGGACACTGGGTCTCACAGAAAATGTACATATGCTCTGTGCGAAGCGCAATTTTTCGCAAATTTTTGGTCAAAGGGCGCTTTTGGCTCAAAATTTGAGCAATTCGGGCCGCGGCCGGGTCGGGCCGGCAAGGCCGGACTTTTAATACCGACTTTACGGCAGTGATCGAGTGATGTGGTTGGGGGGTATGGGGGGATACCCCCAGCTGCTGGGTAGCTTTCTTGCAGAGGTGGGAATCGGGCCGGGTTACCTCGGCCCGGGCCCGGCCCGACGAGGTCCTGGGGTCGGCCCGGCCCGGCCGGCCCGATTTTTTTCGGCCCGACTTTTTCTGATGATATTTTGAAGAAAATTTTTTGGTGCAAAAATTACAGTTTTTTAAAAATACCTGAAAATCATAGAAGTCGGTCCTAAGCTGCTGAATCGCAAGAAATTTTGGCTAATTTACCGCAAAAAGTCACGATTATTTACTGAATTTCGATGATGTCGGGCCTTTTCGGGCCGACCATCCCGGCCCGGCCCGGCCCGACCTTCCCCAAGATTTCCCCCCAAGATCCCAGGTACACTACCCCCCTACCCGCCCCGGATTTTTCCACCTATGTACCCTACCCGCCCCGCAAAAGTAGCCACAGCAGTGCGATAGATAGATGGTGGGGTGGGGTCGCCAAGAATCAAGGTACCGTAAAAACCTAAATACAGCCCCCCGGAATAGAGCCCCCCGTTATACAGCCCCCAAAAGGGGTCAGTGAATCAATAGAGCCCTCCCGGTAAGATCCCCTATACAGTAGTGTATTAACGCTTGATAGTGGTGCTCAGGTACATTTATGCACGTTGTTTGTTCGTTCAGAGCACATAATACGCCTCTTATTGACGAATAGACACGAATAAATGCGATTACAAGCGAAAAAACATCCTTTCAAACCCCTTTTTAGGGGTTTTTGGGGGTATTTTTGGGAACAATTTTTTCAGGTTCGGGTCAGTGAATTAATAGAGGCCCCCCCGGAATAGAGCCCCCCCGTAATAGAGCCCCCCCAAAATGGGGTCAGTGAGTTAATAGAGCCCCCTTCTATTTAGGTTTTTACGGTACAGTGTAGTGTGCTAAGCAATGGTGTAGCGGGGGGGGTGGGGAGTCCCCCTAGGTACAGTAGGTAGGTAGGTTGACGCTCCATCCTGGTACAGTAGGTAGGTCGCCGCCTGGCGGCTGGTCAGTAAGTTGCGATTTTTGGCTCAAAATGGTATAAAATCGGTATTTTTCACTCCAAATAGGCGAACAATCGCGCGAAATTAGCGTGTTGGAGTACATTTTCATCAATATTTCGACCTAAAAAATGTTGTTCCCCCTAGCTCGGCCGGTACAGTAGGTAGGTTGCCGCCCAATATTTTTGGTGGTACAGTAGGTTGCCGCCCCGCCTGGGTAGCCACACCACTGGTACTAAGTAGACAATAATGTGTAAATAGTGATGAAAATGTACTTAAGATGTACTAAATCCGGGCGTAGCACGCGATTTTTTGCCTATCTGGGGTAAAAAATACCGATTTTGAGTCGAAAATGACAATTTTGGGTTCGAAATGTGTTGACGATAGATAGATTGTTCCCAAAATTTGTTGACGATGATAGATAGATTAGCCCATAAGTGTTGACGATAGATAGATGAATTTGGGGGGACCCCCACCCCCCCAAAGTACGGAAGATCCAAAATCAGGAAAAAGTCACCTTTTGAGGTAGAAAATTTGACCTATTTTTACCCCTTTTTGGAAAAAATCTTCATAAATATGGTATTTTGGCGACTTTTGAGAACATTGACCTGAAAATCACACATTTTAGGCCTAAAAATGCCCATTTTAGGCAAAAATTGGGGAAATTAGTGTACCCGGAGGTAGGGTTAGAGGTCGGGGGGGTACCCGACACCCGACAGCCGACACCCGACATCTGAAAAAACCCGACACCCGACACCCGACATCTGAGAAAAAAAGCCGACACCCGACACCCGACAGTTGTAAAAAAACCCGACATCTAGTTTTTGAAAAAAACCCGACACCCGACACCTGTTTTTGTAACAAAAACAGGCAAATTTTTGCTCATTTGCATCGTTAGTGCAATTTTTTGGCTCGGGTTACTGAATTCAAGTATTTTCACACGAAATAAACACCAAAATGTCACATTCTGCGTCTTCGGAAACATTTGATCCGAAGAAAATTTTCTCCCAAAATTCTTCTCTCAGCAAAACTGATGTTTTGAACCGTAAGTGTCGGGTGTCGGGTGTCGGGTCCAAAAAAACCCGACACCCGACATCTGGGGGTACCCGACACCCGACACCTACACTTTTTTGGCACCCGACACCCGACACCCGACAGCCGACACCCGACATCTCTCTAACCCTACCCGGAGGGGAATTAGTGTACTAGTGTACCTTGGTCGGAGAAATTAGTGTACCTTAGGGGGTCCCCCTCCCCCCCACAGGAACTACACTGTACCTACCTACTGTACCGGCCGAGCTAGGGGTGGGAAAGAAAATTTTTTAGGTCGAAATTTTGATGAAAATATGTTCTAACACGCTATTTTCGCGCGTAGCGCGCGATTTTTCGCCTATTTGGAGCGAACCATGCCGATTTCTAGGGGGGGCCCCCACCCCCCCCCCCCGCCACTACACTGCACCCACCCATAACACCTATTTTTATACGATTTTCGGCGAAAATTTGGAAAAAGTACTATTTTTACCTCATTTTTTGGCCAAAATTGTATCACAAAAACGGTGTTTTTTTCGCCTTTTTGGGTGACCAAAATCGCAAAATCATACCTCTCACGCTTCCGGTCCCAACCCCACATCATACCTCCCACACATGGGCCTGCCATGCCACTACACTGGCCGGTATTGGCATTGGGTATTGGTATTGGGTATTAAAAGTGGTATTGTGCTCAGGCCTAGTTCCGGAGTTTGCGACATTTACTTTTGATTTGTTTCATAATTTCAGATAATCTGTGATAATTCAATGGAAGCCAACAAAGCTGAAGCGGAGCGATGCATTGACATTGCCAAAGGTCATCTGCGTGGAGGTAATCGTCAGAAAGCACTCAAGTTTTTGGAAAAAGCACAAAAACTACACCCGTCGTCGACGATCAAAAGTAAGTTTACTGTTCAGTTGTTAAGTTCGTATCTTCACGCGTCCCGCATTAAGGGTGTTCGGACGCCGTTTGTCGGTTTGTGTGTGACTGAAGTCGGAATGTAAGATTCTTGTTCAAATTCAATGCTCTGTGTTTGTTTCCGTATTAAAAATCCATTTTTATCTGGTGCTTGTTCAAAAGCTGTCGTTTGGGAAGAATTACACCGAAGTTCTGTCACAAGTGCGCGAAGCGTGCGAAAATTTCGACTTTTTATGCGGGGTGGGTTAAAAGTGGTCATAAAATGGCTGTATACGTACTGTACCGGTGCTCATGCTCAGCACTATGGTTAGTGAGATGTCGGGTGCCCAAAAAGTGTAGGTGTCGGGTGTCCGGCGCCTCTAGATGTCGGGTGTCGGGTTTTTTGGTACCCGACACTTACGGTTCAAAACACAAGTTTTACTGAGAGAAAAATTTTGAGAGAAAATTTTCGTCGAACCAAATGTTTCCGAAGACGCAGAAAGTGACATTTTGGTGTTTATTTCGGGCGAAAAAACTTGAATTCAGTAACTTGAGCAAAAAAATGCACTTATGATGCAAATGAGCAAAAATTTGCCTGTTTTTGGTCCAAGAACTAGGTGTCGGGTTTTTTGACTCCCGTTTTAAAAAATACCCAGTTTTCTCATAAAAAGCATGATGTTTTACTCATATTACTTATCGACATTGCAACAGTAATACAATTTACAATTTATTAGTTTCTTAAATAAAAATACAATTTTTTCTTTTAAAATTTATCATTTTTACTAAGTGAGTTTCACGTGGCGATTGTGCTATTCGGCTGACGAGCGGGGGCACAACGTCACGCCGATGGTCTCGAATACCCCGCTAAACCTTGGCGTAGACAGGACTCCAAATTAATTTTTTCAATAATTTGCTAAATACAACAGTCACACAATGCTCTCGCATCCCTTTTTTCAAAAACTTAATGTCGGGTTTATTTGAAACTTCGGACTTCGGCTTCTTTGGGTGGAATTTTCGAAACGGTGTAAAGGTCCGTTGGGCGTAAAGGTCGGTGTAAAGTTCGGGCGAAAGCTCGCTCGGCGTAGCTCGGTGTAAACGTGAAACATTGCCTGTTATTAACGTGGGATGTTTCAAGTTTACACGGAGGTCTATCACACTGAGCTGTCGACCGAGCTTTCCACCGACCTTTACACCCAACTGACCTTTACACCGTTTCGAGAATATCACCCTTTCTCAGATGTCGGGTGTCTGGTACTTTGTGTCGGGTACCCCTCCCCCCACGACCTCTAACCCTACTCAGCACCCCCTCATGCTGCTGAGGGGGTGCTGCGTACCCCTAAGCATCCGGATTGGAAAGAGGACCGAGATTCCGGGCATCGGGATCCCGTTCGAACACTGACCCTGGTGGTGATGCGTCATCCATCTGGCTTGAATCGTCATCACTTTTCAGTGGGCAAAGCGCAATACTCGAGCCATCACTTCGACGTCGCGCGCATTGAGCTGTTAATATTGCCACTCTTGCCCCCCTATATCATCCGTCTGGGACCATGTACCAAACGAAATAACCCATTCACATTGCAGATCTAGTGAACAGCGTGTTGTCGAACGGCAGCACGCCGAACGGGCGGGCGCGATCACCGGATTCGGATGATTCGGCGGATGCACCACGATCGTCGGATTATATGCGATTTTCACAATATGACAGTGAGGATGTGCTCAATGGGTTCGTTGTGGTTTGGGTATTTTTGGCTGCTATGCACGGCAATGCAAGTGGGTAAATTGGCGCAAGAGTCCCATCCACGAGTGGAATGGAAACTTGATCTGTATGATCGAGTTCGCCTCGGTCTCATCGTGTCTTTTTAACCAATTGCGCGATTGGCTGATGACTTTTAAGCAGGCCATCTTTTACACCTGTGTAAACGGTGATCGTGCAGAGATTAGCTCACCTGACTACGAAAAGCATACAGGCTGGCTGGGCTGAGTTGGAATTAGTCTACTTCCGAGACTTCGTGATCTCGAAACTGAATTTCAATAAAAAAGGTCACGCATATTCTATCACCAAATTTGATCCCGACCGGCCACAATTCCGTTTTATGCTATCACGGTCAAGATAAATCTGTTTTACCTTCATATATTCAACGTATTCCAGTCCGCACGTGCGCAACCGTTTCTTCTCGTCCGCATCACAGCCTGACTTCGCGCGTCACCACTTCAAGCACGGCGGCTCCTATCGTCATCCGCCCAAAACTAATCAGAAATTTGCTCAATTCGGGGCGCGACCACCAAGACCACAAGCACAACAACATCAAAAGAGACAATCGCGCAAAAAGTCGGACTCTGAACACGATGACAGTTCGGCGGACCAAAATGACACTGATCACAAAGAGAATCGACATAAACCTGATAATCAGGATCAGGGGGCGAAAAATCGGCAAAAATCGCCGACTGCCAGCACAGGTTCAGGACATAGTTCAGAACGAGGTGCATATCGCTCACAACCGTATCCGAACGCGACCAATGCCCCCAGCAGTCAGCAACAGACACAAAGGGAGCGAAGTCGATCATCGTCTGTACATAGAGTGAAATCCGAGCCGACCCTCGGTGTTGACTATACACAGGACGAGCTCAATATGGTTCACAGGTTAGATAGATCCAGGACCAAGGATGCTGAAAAACATGCAGTTAGAGCCATGTAAAGACAGTCTACGGGAGGTTGTCACTCAGCCCCCGAATACCGTAACCCACCGCAAGAGAGATCGTTGCGAGACCCATGCTGATCGCTGCTTATCGACACGTGTATTAGCGGCAGCAAGCTGGAAATTGTCATCATGCGCGTCGATCACCAAAACTTGGAAATGTTGGTTGGTGTTGGCGCTAACACGCAAAACATAGATAAAAAACAAAATGGTCTCGACACGATCCTTGCAGATCAAAATTACGGTGGGTTACGGTATTCGGGGGCTGAATGACAACCTCCCGTAGATTGCCTTTACATTTAAATTAAATTTGAAATTGAATTTGCAACATGTTTTGAAAGAGTTTCTGGGCTAATAGTTTTGTCGTCAAATCACGTCGTCAATCTTTTCGTCAAATCAAACAATAATACATGAACCCCAAGTGAGCGCGAGAAATAATACATGTGATTTGACGAAAACTCTGCCGAACTTGACCCAGTGGTATTTACCTATGTTCAACTAACGAACAAAATTTATCACGTTTCATATTGTTTTTTTAGGATTCGTCACTGCAAGGATTACTACGAGATTCTTAGCGTGAAAAAGGATTTCGCCGAAAGCGAGCTGAAGAAAAACTACAGAAAGCTAGCGCTACAATTTCACCCCGACAAATGCCAGGCGCCCGGTGCTACCGATGCCTTTAAAGGTTTGACTGCGTTGCGATTTTGTTTATTTGTTATTCTTGTTTCACTTTTGACTGCCCAGGCCTGTGATCTGTTGGCAATACCAGCTGACTTGATTGAATTAAACCCATTAAGCAGAACATTTTCAGCCATCGGCAACGCATACGCGGTCTTGTCGGACAAAGAGAAACGGGCGCGATACGATATGTACGGCAGCGAACAAACGACATCGAGGCGACATCATCATCAACATTACGGATTCAATGAATACGATTATTCAAGGGGATTTGAAGGTGCGGCAGGGTATTTTCATAAAAAATTTGTCGCTCTTTTCGCTTATATGCGCCGAGAAGCCTTTCATGTTAGCTAATACAAAGTTTCCGGTTCAGCAAAGTGTTATCTCGATTTGCTCACTGTTAGAAATTCTTTTCACGCTACTCTTGATTCTGATTGATATTCGATAAACTATCTTAGTGTTTTATTTTCTGCGTTATTCTTCGTTAAATTTCTGTTTCCTACTGAGAAATGGTTTCAGCGAGACGGGAGTCTAACACCTCTACTTGTAAGTGCACTTCGCGTGCGTTGATTTTGCTTCAATAACGATTGACGTTGTTGCTGAATTAAAAAAAATAGTAGCAGAACATCGATACCGCGGTATCACCGAGAGATAATTTGGAATTTTCAGTCCGCAAAGAGTCTAGTGCCCATGCCCAGTCACAGTCACGGCGGGCAAGTAGGCCTTCTGAGCCTGCTCCTGAACCAGCTGCGCCTAGGAGCCCTTGTGAGTTGCACACCAAAGAACTCGTGACAACGGTCGCCTTTCTTGGCCCTCCTGTCCACCTTTCGAAATCTTACTCCCCAAGCTGATGGAGCATCTCAAAATACGTCTTCCACATGTCACTTTACGGTTTTTTGTGCTTACTAACAGGACATGAATTATCAACAATGTGTTTTAGCTTGCAATTCGTAGATTTAGATATCTAATTAAAATTCATTGACATCATTGTTATTCACGCACATAAGTTTTATCCTCCCTTTCCAGCCGAATTTACACCGGAGGAGATCTTCAACATGTTCTTCGGTGGTGGCTACCCAACGGGAACCGTGCATCGACGTGGCGGGCGCACGTTCTTCTATCAACATTCGGCTGATGCAAATGAAGTGCCTCCGGTCGGTTTTGTGGCAACCTAAAGGGAATAAAACTTGGTAATTTGATCGGATGAGCTATGATCTCGTGACCGACTTTGATTGGCGATATTTTTAGATTTACTCAGCGCTTTGAATTTGACCAACTCGTAAAAGTTGTGTCCAGACGACTAAACAAGTTTTGCCCTGATCGGCATTATCATTAATCTCGAGATATCTTCAATTCGAAAAAAATCCGATCAGATCACCAACATTGGTTCTCTACCTACACATTCCATAGCAATTCTGAGCCCCACAACCGTTTCAGAACGGCTACGGCGTCGCATTGCAATTGCTGCCGATTCTACTGTTGTTGTTCTTGTCACTTGCCAGCCAGCTGCTGGTTGGCGAACCCGCCTACAGCATGCAGCGCACAAAGTGGGTTCGGGTTTAAAATGTTGTTGCTGATCAGAAAACAGTTTTCTTTCCTCATTTGTAAATCTCACTCGTTTTCAGTCGTTATTCTGTGCTGCGGTACACGGAAGAATTACAAGTGGCCTATTACGTCAAACAGGTTTGTTTTGCTGTGCAGCTGACTTCTAAGTTTCAATTGAAACGATTTTTTATGAAGTTTTTGAAAACCTGCTGAATCCGAAAAATGCAGGATTTCATGAAGCAATACGGACAAGAGCAACAGATACGACGCATTGAGCGGCAGGTGGAGGATGACCACATAAACAATCTAAGAATGGGTTGTTATAGGGAACGCAGTCAAAGTGAGTGTATCCTTTCTGATGATTTTATGTACTTTTTGCTGTGTCGGTGCTCGTAGGTCGATTTTTTTGTACACAGGCATAAGTAGTTCCACCAGCATGAAAATTGTTCTCAGTTCAACAATAACTCTGGTCGAATACCCAATCAAATCAGTTTCTCCCAACTCTTGGAAACACTCTTTATTCCAACATGAAATGTGATGGCCCTCAAGTCTGGACCAAACCCGCCCCCAATGTCAGCAAAGTGCAATCCAACCGAACCGACTTAAATACACAAAAAATGCGGAATAACCATCCAAATTCGTTGCAGAAGAGACATTAGCGTGGCGCGCACGCACCTACGGCGACAGTAACCTATGGGAACGAGCTCAAACGATGCCCACCCCTAACTGTGATCAGTTGAACAAAATCTATCACTAGTCACATACTATATGGCTTGTGGTTGGTATAGCATGAAATATTCTCAATTATTGTTTGTTTCTTGTTGTTGCTGTTCTATACCTATGTGTTTATGGGCTAAAATTGAGTTCTACTTGAAGTCGGTACTTGTTGGGCCCACCAAGCTGTGCCCTTTTGTCACTCTTTCACAGTTCTTGTTCTTGTCATCGACCTGCGCTAATCATCACCGTAATAATGTTTGCAAATTAATGTTAGTGTGTTGTTTCTGTTTTCTGTTTGCTTTGTGATTTTCGACTGTGTCATCACCCATATTCTGCTGACTGGTGTGTGTATTTTTGTGACAATTCACGATCGCCGATTGTGCCACACACAACCGTAATTCATTTACTAATTGATTTATTGCAAACCCGATGTTGTCCGCTATTGTTTGTTTGTGTTTTTCTTCAATAACTTGTTCCACGCTTGGTTTTCAAGTTTTTCCCACTTGTGTGTGTTTCCTAGGCGATCGACTCGCAAGCCCCCGAGAAACCGAACCGACGCTGTTGTTTGTACAGAGCTTTCCATGTTACATTTGTTTGCCGCTTATTTTAAATCTGTTGCACATGCATGTAAAATGTGAGAATGTTTACGTTTGCTTTTATTCTTGAAAGGCTGCATTCTTGCTTATACTTTTCTTATCGCTTCTGTTCTGCTTGAAAGTTACTTTTTTTCGTCGTGGCCATGTCACGGACAGAATCAATTTTTATGAACCATGTTCACCATCATGTTTTGAATGTCTACTGATGTTTCATTGTCTTGACTTGACCTACCTGGTTTGATTTTGTGAGTGTAACGCGATTTTTATAATAGCGAGCTTTGTGATAAAGCTGTATTTATTTAAATTGGAATGAGATCAAGTATAATCTGTATTGTTTATTTATTTTCTGGTTCTTGTTCTATCTCACCATAAATATCTGATAAACGGATGTGTCTTACGTGGCGAATTATATATTTGAAAAACCGGCGCTCATAAACATCGCCGTGGTCACAAGTTGTGGTCCCTATCGATTTATGTTTACTGCGTACGTGCTGCAATCCAGATTCAGGTGGTTGGTTATTTTTAATTTCAATACCTCATTCTGAAAAGCGGCCACGACTTACTCTGTTTTTTGGGGGTAACGTGCTTTCAGCTAAGCTCGCAAGCTGCAGCTCACACGTGTTGTTCACGTGAACTGACTGGGATTTCGTCACCGTTCGCAAGTTTGCGCATTTCTAACATTGCTCGGGATCTTTGTGAACTTGTGCAGATTAGCCCACTCCAGCTGGGTCAGATTCCGCCAGCGAACACCGCTGTTCATTAAGTGATGTGTCTGTGCCCACATTTCTGTGTCACGTGGTTGACTGGTGAAATAATGCACGATCAAATTATTTTCATATACAAGTGCATATTTCAGAACGGGTTTGTTGGCTGTCAAATTTTTTCATGCAGCAACTTTTGGCAGCATAAAATTACTGGGTAATATATACAGTATATGTATATATGTCTGTATATTTGCCATTTTATTATTGTAATTCGCCAGTATTATGTGAGTTCAGCTTCTCACATTGATTGCGTCACGGGTGCGAAACTATCAGGCTTGGATTGCCAACCAAAGTGTATGGAATACAGTGTGTCTCCTTGTGGCGTGATGCGTGCATGTACATGCACAGTCCTGCTCCTGTACATGTGCAGCAGCATGTTTTATCGACTGAAACACGTGTGCGGCAAGCAGAAGTGGCACGTTCGTCCCTGCTTCCCAGACGCAGCTTTGCCAGTTGTGCGCTGAAGGTTGTGTACATAGCTGTAGTGCTTGCCAGATGCTGGGCCCCGTTTTTTTCTGTGCTCTGCCAACAGCCATTGCACTAGGTACGCCACAGTACTTGGTCGTGAGCTGCTGCCTGCTTTGGCTGCTGCGAAGTCTCGTGACCGAGCTAGCGTGCGACCGTGTTGGATTTTTCGCTGCCTCTTCCTTCACCCAGAGTTCTTGCTCTGGTATCGATGTTTTTAGGAGCTGCTGGTTAACTGGCCTGGACCACACCAAACCCAGTCGTAATAAAATCTTTCGCCCTCTGTCCTTGGCTTGTTAAGCAAACTATTTGCTTACCCAGGTAAGCTTCATTGCATAATACTCATTTATACTCGTGACCTTTTCAGCTATTATCTGTCCCCACGTGGAATTATTTGCTGGCGTTTTTCGGAGGCCAACGTGGCCGTATGATAAGGTGGAATTATTTATCACTGAAATAATCAAGATAAATTGACAGAAACAAATCAATAATAAAAATCAACAAAATGTCGTTGGAACGACAAATGACGGCGGGCACAATGCGCCGCTTGAGTCTCGGATCACCGAAAGATATCAAAGAAGTCAACTTTTCGTTTGACGAGGAGATACCCGATGTCCCGTCAAAGGGCGCCAGAGTGAAGGTGCTAATCGGACGGTTTTACTTTTTGTGGTTATTTTTACTTGTCTTGTGCGCAGTGATGCTGGGGTCTTATAACAACTAGGATCTGCTTGGATAATGTAACAGCAGTGAGTTCTGCCCGTTTCGTCGGCCTGTTTTCACGAGTGGGGGGCGGGGCACAAGGTCACGCCGATGGTCTCAAATACCCCGCGAAACCTAGGCGTAGACAGGACTCCAAATTAATTTTTTCAATAATTTGCTGAATACAACAGTTACACAATGCTCTCGCATCCCTTTCACAGACGGGCGAGGGGCCAGGCCTCGTCGGTGCAAACACCTCTGGCCAATTGATATGGAGCCATCATGTGACCACCTTGATCTGGCACTAATGATGTCCTGATGCACACCGGCCATCTGTGAAAGCGGAACGGAAGGAGAAAACTCACTGCCGTCGCACTATTTCCTTGTTTAACACGAACCTAAACTTTCGCAGGTCTGCTACGCCGGCGTGTGTCTAACTGACCAGGAAGTGAAAAACACCAAACAGGCACGAATCACCACCGGTATCAAGGACACTTCGTTATTTCCTGGTTCGTTTCATTTCTAAATCTTTTAACTGGGAAGTTTTTGCCCAAAAAATTGTTTTTGAAATTCAGGCTACGAAATTTCTGGTGTCATCGAAACATTTGGTGACGCGGCGAATTCTGAGAAATATGATCTGAAAATCGGTGATAAAGTGATTGTTTGGCCGACCGATGAAATGGCACAGCACGGGTTGGTTGATTAGCGTTGCAGTCTTTCCTCTTTTTGGCACGAGATCGGAGCCGGCCGGTATTTGCTTTCCGTCATCGCAAGTCACAAGGAATTCAATTGTTGTTGTGGGTGGACGCCTCAGTGTCAATGTCGAAGTTGGCAGAGGATTTCTTACGTCTTCCTTCTAAATAATGAAGCTCTCCGTAGCGAGACCCAATTGGTTGGAAAACGAAGGCAGAGCGCGGATTGTATTGACTTGGATTCAGAAATTGAGCTGTGGTTTGGCTGTTAGCGTTTCACTATAAAGAGGACTTACGGTAGAAACCTGGCACTGCATAAAAATATAAAATTAGAATTGACCTTCTCGCCTCCAAATTAATGCTTCTGACGTGCTTACAGCTACGCCGATTTTGTCTCCGTACCTGTGCTGGATTGTCTGGTGAAGATCCCCGATTCGTTGTCAATGCACGTCGCCAGCATTCTACCCGCCGGTGCTACATGGGCACTTTCTGCTGTTGTTCAGGTTAGGGGCATGTCACGTTTATTCTGTCTCATGGCTTGATCCGGAACCGAGGGTGCGGTGGTATATATTCGCAATACTGTTTGGGAAATTCACGTCAAACATGCTGCCTGGTCCAACAACCGCGTGTATTGATCACATCTGCGTGACCTTCAGATGGCCACTTATGCTGCGTGAGTTTTACGGATCAGGTAGCGCTTAGAAAAAAGCTCCCTATGCCAAGCTTATTGCCAGCATGCTCACAATACGCTCAAACAACATAACTAACGCTACACAATCTTATCTCAAACCATCTTGCCATTTCAGGCCAAGCCCATCGTTGACGCGTTCATCGGCAGCAAAGGTTACTGTAACATGCTGGTGGTCGGTGCCGGCGGTCTAGGACTCTGGCTGTTGAAATTATTGAAACATTTCATTCAGGTTGGAGAGTTTCTCTTCTTTACGTTGATATCTTATTAAGTTTCCATTAATTTGCAGTCGAGCCACGAGCGCAAGGTCAAGATTATGGTCGCTGACGCGCGGGAGGAGAGGCTGTCGCTGGCTGAGCGCAATGGCGCTGACTTTGTCGTGCATTGGGATGAACAAGGTGAAGCATTGGTTTGCAGCCTTGGCTTTGTAGTGAAATTAGTGGGTTAATCAGTTTAAGGAAGGTTAACTGCAAACAGTTTCGTTGTTGGTCAGTTATTGCCAGTGTAGTTCCTGGTCCGGAGGCGGAACAGGCTGTACCCCATTTTTTGGAAGGGAATAGACGTACTCACCTGGGGGAAGGGGGGAGGACCCAAATTTGGAGAAAAGTCATTTTTTGAAGTCGAAAATTTGACCCATTTTGCCACTTTTTGGAAAAAATCTCGATAGAAAGGGTATGTTGGCGATTTTTCACAATATTTTAGGCAAAAATTGGGAGAACAGAAGTACCCGGAGGGGGAACAGACGTGCCCGAGTGGGACCCTCCCCCTCCCCCCCAGGAACTACATTGGGTATTGCTGTTACCCAAAATTTATTCTTATTTTACACATGAAAAGCGGGTATTACTGCACGTGGCAGGTCGAACTGTCGGTCGCTATCGTGCGGTTGCCTCATTACTATTATAAGCTTTGGCTACAGAGGGTCACAGGCACGGTTTAGTTTTGCAGGTTGAAACCCGCAACTGCTTTTTGGTAAACTTGCCCATCGGCATGCAACGAGATTTCAAAACATAAGCCCTTGTCCGACACTTTTGTCTCTGCTCTTTCTGTCATCAATCAACCATCATAATTGTGTTGCAGAGTTCGAGGAGTACCTGATCATGCGCACCAAGGACGTGTCAAGGACCGGCGTGCAAGTCGTGTTCGATTTCGTCACCAGTCCGCGAACTGTTACCCGATCTCTGAAATGTTTGGCTGAGGTTCGGTTGCTCACTTTGGGATATATTCCCCGCACTGCTATCCATAAAACGTTGTTCACTGGCTTTCTCCGAAGCCTTGCCACTTGCCATATTTTTGTTCATGGGCCACCGCTTTCGTTTGGCCAGTTTAAAAGTGGCTCCCCGAAGAACGACCAACTTTTACACTTGTCATAATTGTGATTGAAAACAAAGTTCCGAACTGGTCAAACTGATCAGTGAGCAAATTTTTTCACTCGTTGCCAGGTCAATGGATATGGTAGCGCCCGAGGATAAGAACGTAAATTGTTGTCCATTTGCATCTGTCGGTCGCGTGACCTGACCCTGATTTTGCAGGGTGGTGTGTTATTCGTCGGCGGTCTATCCGGTCTTGACGTGCAACTGCCCATCAAACTGGTCGCCCGCAACAAACTGGCCATTATGGGCGTCACACGCGGCTCGATTGAACAGCTGAAAAATCTCGTTGCGCTCATTGCCGGCGGTCAGGTGTGTGTGGCTTTCGTGATTGTTTACTTTCGAATTTTTTTACGCGAATAAAACAGACTGTCAGGTGCAATTTTCTCTTGCACTTTGCTGGTCAAAAATGTTCAAGGTCGCAGTTGCGTGTAGTGAACTTTGAAACAGAAGAACCTGGTTGCTTCGGTTGACTGGTTCACCACTATTCGCTGGCAAACTTGCTGATCTGAACGGATTCACTTTAACCATGTAGTTGTTTTGAGTTGATAAACCATTTGTACAATGGTCCGATTCACAACGCTCAACCACATTCACTATAAAAACGGCTAAAAAACGACACGAACAGAGTGGTTCCGATCAGATTTGCCCTTTCACCAACTTTGATGCAGTTGTTTCATTTTCTTTCATTCAAATCCTATTCTAAGTTCATTATTCTGTGCCTTTCCAGATCACAGCGCCGGACTACCAGATCTACCCTGTGAACGAAGCGAAACACGTGCTCAAACAGTTGTCGATGTCAGAAGTGGAGGGCAGGGCGATTCTCAAGATCTGCGACCCCGAGAAAGCGTTGGTGAATGAAGTCGAGATGGGATCAACGCCATAATGGTTATTGTGCTGAAGGCGACATGCACGCACGTGTTTGTGTGTGAAACATCATACAGACAAACCGGTTGTCGTCGTTTCGTGACTTGCCATATACTTCAGAACGTACATTTCTTTTGTGTGCTGGTGTCAAACGTGGTGACCGCATCTATTAGCCTAAACCGATCACGTCAACTGTTTATGGATTTGTCAACATTATCGCATCGGTCCAATCACCAAGTTTGATATCATATCATCCGTCATGTATGTTTTTTGCGTATTTTTTCACCCTGTATTATTATTATTATTATTATTACGTTGTCGATCGTTTTAATTTGTAGTCGCGGTCGTTTTTCAGTGTCATTTTCTCCAATTGCTTTCTGTTGCCCTTGGTTGAGCTGCTACTGTAGACGTGTATTTATGATTGAATTGTTGCGTTTCCTCGTTCTAAAATCTTTCTCAACGTGAACAGATTATATTGTATGATTACTATCATTGTCATGCCAATATGTACAGAGAACGCAGTCTCAGATGTTCCATTTTGCTTGAAGTCTGTGGTTTGTTTACGTTGTACTTCGATTTTAATCGTTTTTTTAATTTTCATTTCAGTATTATTTGAAGTCTAAATTTTGCATCATTTAATCCGTAGTCATTATGACCGTTTGTCCACCCCAATTCTGTGACTAGCAGAGTGCCACTCCAAACCGATGACGTATTGTTTGTTGAATTGGCATCTTTATCGGACCATATTCCCGGCGCTGCTGTCGAGATTTTTCAAGTCGCTCCATGCCACAACATGTGAAATGGTTCAGTTTTTCCTAGATGGCCGTGTCGGCTTCGGGAACGCGGACTATTATGTGTGTGTTTCAGTGCCAGTTTTATTTGCAGTAATCGACCAACTTGTTTTTTGTAATGCAATTTCATCGCTGAAACCGACACTGAAATCACAATGTAAAATACAATGCTATTTTCATTGTGGATTCTGTCATATATTGTGATAGATTTGCCTTGTTTGTACCATATATATAGTTCGTGCTTGGTAGGTAAAACAGCATAACACCTGAATCATTGCAGTGACATATGAAAAAATCTAGTTAAGATCCGTTAGATCGGGACAAACAGTGCTTGTTTCCTTTTGTTGGTTTGGAAGTTAGTTCTTGCGTAAAATAGGTTTTGCGTTGAATCGTTTCAGTTATCCAAGTAATAATGGACGTGCACGCTGTGGTGCGCCGGGCTCGTCGGTTGAGGGCTCTCAATATGTTCATCACTGAACAATTCGAAGTGTTCGAAGAACAGGTTAGTGTAGTGAAGTCTGCTGTGTGCAGTGACTGAATATTTTAAGTCCGACGTTTTCGTTTCCCACGAAGGGTATTATTCTGAAGTTTGGCTGCTGGGCCATCAAGTGGTAATCGGGGCTCGAAAAATCACTGCACACCGATTCACTGCACAGAGAAGGTGGACACTTGTCCGCTCTGAATTAAAAAAATATTTTATAGTGTTTCAATACTCACCCAGGCCAGTCAACTGCTAGCGTCATATCGAGCCCGACTGAAGCGACATCATGTTGAAGGCCAATCGAGAAATGTGGAATTGTCAGACCGAACTGTGTTTCCCATTGCAGTCAAGGATGCATTCAGGTGTGCAATAACTGCAGCAGTGGCAGATCCAATTTTCGGCCAAGGGAGGGCCAAATTCTTTCATCCTGTGCTTCTTTCATTTTTCTAAAAGTCAGTTTTATCTAGTGCCTGTTTAGAATTTGGCACTTTATACCAAGCGTCACCTTCTGCAGAGACCAATTTGACTAAGAGGGCATGGCCCCTGGATCCCCACTTCACTTGACTGGCGCTGCCTTTTTTTATTTTCTGCATGCAAAATCGCCTTTTTATAAATGTTCCATTTCATCTGTCGTGGTTTTGCTCAATAAATCAGCCAATCGTTTCACGTTCTTTCCACAGCACAACTGGTGTGCGCACCACATGTGGCTCCAAGATGCTGGCCGACTATGTGCCACCCTATACGGCCACGGTGGTGCATCGCTTGCAACAGGCCGGCGGTGTTATTCTAGGTTTGTTTGGTTTTTTGGATAAAATTTACAAAACATACATCCTAATTTCAGTAAATTTTTTAATTCAGGCAAAACAAACATGGACGAGTTTTCAATGGGCACATCGACCAGTCGCAGTCATTTCGGTCCGGCCAAAAACCCATGGACTTGGCTGTCGGGCTCAGCCCGGGACCTGAGCGCTGATTGGCTGCTGCCCGGAGGATCCTCTGGTGGCAGCGCCATTGCTGTCGCTTGTGGATTGGCTAAAATGTAAATCCTGGTTGTTTTTGGGATACAAGAATATTTCGGGTGTAATGTCAGTTTCGATATATCCCAGATTAAAAAAAATCACATTTCTCATATCACATCATATCTCAAAAAAACACGTCATCAAGGCCCGGTCTACGGAAGACCAATTACCAGTACCGAAACCTATCCCCAAATGAGAAAATCGTTTATTTTTTCTCGTCCAACGTTAGTGATTTTTTCTTTTGGGTATAGAAACTGCCGTATCCAATCGGAGTTAGGTTTTCATTTCAGGCTTAAAATCAGGCGCACAAGTCTTCCTGGCTGGTGCCTAAGCCTAATTATTTGATGGAAAGTTTCTAAGCCAAGAAATTCTACCAGTTGATCAGATCCAAAAAGATGTCGAAAGTTTCTGAGTTTAAGCCCAAATGAAAGCCACTGGTCGCCATCAACGCGATTGCACCATTATCGCCACATGGCCTCAAGCACCTTCAAGAGCAGGTTTTAGTTGTCAAAAAACTATCCTTTTTAGTGGACTCGCGTCGGACACTGGCGGCTCTACCCGTAATCCAGCCGCGTTCTGTGGCGTCGTTGGTTTGTGTCCGTCCTACGGCCTGCTGTCACGTTGGGGTCTGGTGCCACTCGTTAATTCACTTGATTCGCCTGCCTTGGTCACTAAGAATGTCGATGACATGGCTTGGGCGTTGGGTTGGTCGAATTTTAGTTTTTGCTGTTTGCTACAATGATCGGGTGACATTCACTGGGACGGCGGCAGGCGGTGTCTCGCAAATTCGAGACATTTTTTGGAAGATCTCATTATTCGATCCAGATCTGACAGCCGGACGTGATCCCAAGGACGCCACCTCAATCGAACGACCAGCGCGCAGTTTCCAGGATTATCCAACGGACATTCGAAGCTTCACTATCGGCATTCCACAGGTGACTTTTGTTGAAGTAGCAAGGTGCTTTTGGCAAGCTCATTGTTGTGACGTTGGTTGTGATGTCAGTTGAGCAAAGACGCCAGGTCGGCATGAAACTTGCCAATCGGATCGGTCTTGTTTTAGTCGTGTCACTTTTTGTACTGAGGATGCTCATGGGTTCGAAGTCAATGGTGTCAGTCAATTTCGAAATGTAATCCTTTACATGACCCAAAAAGGTCACACAGGGAAAAAACAGGCAGGACTGATGCGATCACCAAGGTTGCCGCTTGGTGTCGTTACTCGGATGCTACGGTGCTTATACCGTATGCTTTGGCAACAGCTTTACGGTGCCAATATCACCTTGACAGGAATACTACCCGCCCGAGCTATCGGACACGGTGGTGGACGTGTGGCGCGAGGTAGCTGATTGGTTGAGTGGCGACGCCGAGTGTACGGTCGTGCCGGTGCATCTGCCGCACACGCATTGGTCGATCAGGTGCTATCACGTGTTGGGCGAATGTGATGTGACGTCGAATATGGCAAGGTTCGGTCGGTTTTCTCACACTCAAATGTTTCATCATGAAATTAATGTCATTGGAGCTGTTGTCATATTTACTGATGTTGATCGGATTGATCCTGTCATGCGCTGTATTTTTTGTCACTTTTCGCGTCAAGGATATTCATTTAGCACCGAGGGCACCGATTCGCGTCCAAAAGCTGTCCCGATACAGTTCCCGATCGACAACTTTTAGGCTGCCCGAAGTCAGTTACGTCACGCGATATGAAAATACATATACTTGATACACCCATGATTCAAGTCTTAAAGCCAATAATGCCCAATCCCACAATCAGATACGACGGTGTGCGTTACGGGCATCGAGCACCGGGCACATTCAAGTCCGTGAATGAACTGTATGCTGCGAGTCGGTCACAAGCGTTCAACGAGGTCGTCAGGCGCAGGATACTCGCCGGAAATTACTTCTTGCTGAGACAGTTGGTTTTTCGAGGTTGATCATCTTGTCCATTCGTCCTGACGATGTCTTGGTGCACCGCCCGTCTGTGAAAGCAAGGCGAAATGGGAAACCGTTACTGTACGGGCAGCTGTTACACGCATGTAACGCAGGCATTACGACCGTTACTACGGGCACGCATCCCGCGTGCGTCGACTGATCGCGCGTGACTTTTCGCGCGTCTTCGAGCGCAACGTCGACGTCCTGCTGACGCCGGTGACGGCTGGTGTGCCCCCATTCTGGTCGGAGTTGAGTGCGAGCAAAGATGGCGGCTATGAACGGGAGAGGCAGGACGATTTCTTCACGCAGCCTACCAATCTGGCTGGTACGTGTGGGAAAATTGGCTTTTGGAATGGCGTTTTTCTGATCCATGTGTCTCAACTTCATGTTTCGGATGTGCCTTTTACTTTTTTGTACATTCGCTTTGACATGCAGACGTGACATCTACATTCTACATGCACCTTGGTCTTTATCAAGCTTGGTGATCGGCCCCGTCTCGCCTTCACCATGTGACCTTTTGTAGCTCGAAGATTTCTAAATTAACTAATGAGTTTTGACCAACGTGAAGTTTTCAGCGTTGAGCTCTTGGTATGCACTTGCCGACGTTATGAAACATCACAGGTCTGCCAGCAATAACGGTGCCAATTCGTCGTTGTGCGTCAACAAATCGCCCGATCGGCTTGCAATTGATCGCCAATCGATTGAACGAACACAAACTGTTGGCTGTGGCCAAATGGATCGAGGGTCGGGCGCAATTCGATGCGCTCGATATCGATGACGTCATTGATCGATTGATTGGGTGATTAACTGATTGATTGTGTGCATCTTTGACATAATTTGAACACATTTGTCCACTTTGAAGGTTACTCGAATAAAATTGATCCAAGTTATACCGATGAATCAAATTGGTGAATTTCACGCAACACAATGCAACCACTGCGCGTGCAGTGTGGGTGCAAAAGCAATCATAACCGAACATCAACAGCAGAAGCGGAAATAATATTACACAAGTGTTGCGTTGGCGTGTACACAAATGGTCGGGTTTGACAGATGAGCTCCCACGTTTCGTGGGCTTAAAGAAACTGGTGACAAATTTTGAATTTTGTGTGCATTCACACTGCTGTGGCGAACACAAATAAGTGGGTCTGGGCAAATGCCAAAGGTTGTCAATAAGTTCGGTATGGCGGAAATTGAAAGCCCACGTTGAATGTCAGCCAGCGACCATAAAACCGCACATGTTGTTCGGAAGTTTTAAAATCAACTTTGATCTTGGAGTACTTCCAACGACGAAACTTTTCTCAATAAAATGCTGCTGAAATCATTGCTGATCGCCGTATTGGCAGTTGGTTTGCCAGCTGTGGCTCGCAGGCGCCCTCGCACACGCGTTTCGCCATCGACGGTAACATTTTTGCGTTTAGACTAGATTGCCTGCTTTTTCTCACTCTCTTGCATTCGATGTTTGTCAAATGAATTGCGTAATCATCGCAACTGCGGTCAAAAAACAAAAACCGTAATTATTTCAGGAAGATGCTGGTCTATCGAAAATCGGTCAGTGCTTTCAAAAGTTGTCGGCCGCGCCAACTCGGTCCAGTCACAGCGGTGAGTAACCGTTTGTTTGTTCAGTCCAAAAAGTGCGGCTAGCACTTCGTTCAAAATGCACAGTTACTTTATTTGACGAGTGTTCCAGGTCCGTGGTGTCATTCGACGTATAGTTTCCGGTATTTGGTCGACGGTAAGATCACCAATAATCCAGGCGGCACTTTAAAGCATGGAGAAATCTTCGAAATGCCCAATGGATGCCGGTTCAGGTGAGCAAGAAACGGGCGGCATAGGATCACCGTATTATGTTCCATTTTGGAGTTCAATATGCCGTCTGCTTTCTCAATGGTGGACGTGACCCGAAATATGAAGCCAAATAATTGTTGGTCACTTGGTGTAGAATATTCAGTGTATCCGAATGTAGATTGGTGTGAGATGATTGCATAGAGTGACTCTATTGTGGAGACCAAACTGTCCGTATCACTCGCGGAGTATCCACTGCAAAAAATTGACTGATATGGAGAGATTCGCGACTGAATATACGCTCGATTGCAGATGCAACAACCCGAATGATATTGATTGGTCGGCGAAAGACGAGGCTGAGTGGGAGTTTCTCGGTGGGTGCAAATGTGACAACAGTCAAAGGACCAACACCGGCGGACGTCGCAGATCGATGGGACGCAGACGCTCGCCCCGCTCGGCACGACGTCATGTTGCCAGCCCGCGCAGGCAGACGCAGAATGACATTTCGGTTGGTTACTCTTTTGGGTAATCTGCGGTACACACTCGCTGATGATGACCCGGTGCACCGGCCGTCTGTGAATGACGAAACTCACCACTGTTACACCGTCGTTGTAACGCACGGTAACCCTGCTGTACATATATGTGCCTGCAGAATGTGGCTGCACTCTCACTTTTTTGCATTTTCGTGCCCGAAAGGCATGCGATCGGCTCCGGTCTCTTCTTTGAATCACGTGGCCGTCTATTGATGCATTCCTTCTGTCTGTGTCCTGGAACTGGTACACAGTCCGGCCGCGAAACGAAAACTAGTTGGCAAAGCTCACTGCCGTGTCACACCATTTGAGTGATAGCAGTACTGGGATTTCTGCTGTACATACTTCTCAGTTAGGCGGCACCAGAAACACACCTGCGCCGACAGCAACAACCACATGCTTCTCCGTTTATTTTTCACGTAAACCACATTGTTTCATTGCAGAACGAGCTGATTGAATGTTTGAAAAGCTCGACAACTAATAGCCATCGACGCTCCACATCACGCAGACGATGTAAGATCTTTTGCGTATTGCAAAAAATTTGACGTGTTTTATTGTTTAGTTTTCTGATTGGGACCAAAAAAGCGATTCCTTGAACCAAACCTGGACTTTGTAGCTGAGCGATTCTGGGGTTCAGAAGAGCTTCCATGCGGTACCAACTGGTTGACCCCTTTTGTCGGGCATTCCAAGTGCGCCTGGCCGACTGTGCCTTACAACGGGACTTGCACGTCGGACGAAGGACTCATTTTCAGGTATGGTATAGGTACCGGGACCAGCGCTGTTTGTTCAGTCCCACGCGCGACCTATCTTGTTTAGTGACATACATGATCGAGAGGCGCCTGCCTGTTTCTGACACGCCTACGGCAGTGTACATAGATACAGTTTGGTGTATTAACGGCAGATTGGAAATCAACTATGTAGCACCATCTGATTCTTTCCCCAAAATGTTCCAGAACGATTTTAACTAATTCGCCAGAAATACATATCGCAGGTGCCTGAATAGTGGAGGCGTGTTTTCACGAGATTGGGCGTTGGAAGGGGTGGAGCGTTGTGATGGCCAGCCAGAGCCAACAACGACGATCGCACCTGAACCAAGGACTTGTGGCAGACAGAAGATTCAACCCATCCGACCGCCTCCGAAAGCAGCGCGCATTGACAGTTAGTTTCGCCAATTCTACCATCCTTGATCTAGGTATAAATATGTATAAGCATATGTATGTAGGCTACAGTACCATACATGCTGTCGTCGTATACGTACAGTAGCAACTTTACGATGCCGAGAACGGTTGGACGTTGGGCGTCCGACCGACGGTCAGACGCGGCAGAACGCAGATGATCACAGTATCGCAATTTTTTGTGTTGATCTTTGAAAAATGCAAACATTTTTGAGCTAGTGCAGTGACATGATGTTTACGCTGGTCATAATTACAGTTCACCATGTCTATCATAACAACAGCAGTTAAAGCACTGAAAAATTAATGTCAAAGCCCAGTGAGTCTTCTCTTGTATGCCTATTACTTGCTCTGCTGAATCAGGTTTGGGTTCGTGGCCTGAAAATGATGCTAAATTGCTTACAACTTCAGATGGACGAGAAGTGACCCCCCATAGTTGGCCTTGGATGGCAGGACTGGAACGCTGCGGCGGTACGATTATTTCGGACCGAATTGTTGTCACTGCTGCTCATTGTTTGTAAGTTTTGAATCGGTGTTGATATGTAACTTCAAGTTGTTCTGACGTTCACACAATTTGTGTGTTTGTTGTCTCAAACTTTTCGTATAGCTCATTTTCGTACTCGTGAAACACGCTTTGCTGTAAAATATCAAATATGAACGCACTGTACTTCAGTGAATACTGGGGTGGGATTCGACCAGATGGTTACGAAACATGCGTGTACCCGGGACGACATTATCACGACACTTTCAACCCGGGAGAATGCGTTCACAAAGCGAAACTCACCAAATATCCCACGTACAGACCCGGAGACTGGCAACACGATCTGGCGGTTCTGCAGGTAACCATCGGACTCAGCTTTGTCGATATTAAATGACATCGCACTCAAAACTAATAATTTGGACACAAATCTGGGGTTGGGCTAAGGCTGCTGGGCTGGGCGTGTTCCTGGGCATTCTCCCAACATTGCTTGAGCGTAGGCTGTGCCTATAAATGCCCGCAAATGTGAGTTCAATCCGAAACTCAATTAAGGTCGACCCACCGTTTCAATTCAACGACCACATTCAACCAGTCTGTTTGTCCGACAAAGAGGTGGAAGCTGGCAAGAATTGTGTGGCCGTCGGGTGGGGTGCTGACGTGGTCAACGGTGAAGAAAAATTCCGCAGAGAGTTGCGGCAAGCGACCCAATACGTGCAACCTTGGTGCTCAAAAGCTGGCATGACCTGCACAAAAGGACCGAAAGTGAACAACCCGCCCGAGCCGGATGCTTTATTCGAATCGACGTGCGGTGTGAGTTTATAATTGCAATTCATTGTACTTGAATCTGGACTTCCAAGGATTCGTAATCATTATTGTTAGGCTTCTTGGACTAGACCAGACCCATAGAGCCGGGGTCCCAAAAAACCGGTCTGAAAATGTAACATTCAATGTTGGGATGGGTGTCATGGTATTTGACGGCGTTTTTTGCGTACGTCCCCGAGTTATCAGGTTAATGTTTGAGTTGAGACCTAACACCCAAACTCGAGGCAGACAAGGACCCAAATTTGAAAGGTGCTCCCTTTTGGCAGTAATTGTTAGACAGGGGCTAAGAAATAGACGAGTTCCAATTATGATGTCAATTTCTGTACATTTGCTGACGAAAGCCCATGTCGTGGACCAAAACATATATTTACGATTTCGCCTATGACGTTCTTATAGAAATCTCCATCTGAACCTGAAAACTTTATTGTCGGCCCAAACAAGGACACGAATCTTAAAGGGCTCGGGACATAACCGTAGGAAGGGCTGCAGGGCATGGTGTCATACATCGTTGGAAAGCACTCTGTCAGCGCATGTCACGCACAAATGTTAGGCTCCTTGGAGTGTCGCTATCTCTCGGTAGAGCGACTTTTCGTTCCAGAAACAAGTGAATTTTTCCCAACTTGCAACGACCGGTGCAGAAACCCCAAATGAGCTGCATGTCACGTAACACGGTGATAGGATTACAACAGTTTTTGGATAACTTGCCATCACAACTTCAGTCGCTCAAACCATTGCTTCACTCGGTGAGGGTGCGAAACACTCCAAAAATCGGCCACATTTTTCGAGAACACAAGTTTGTCCCTAAATTTTGAGGCCCGTTTGGCGTGGCAAAAACGAAAAGGCAACACAAAAATAGAGCGTCGTCGAAAGTACCGGAAAATAAGGTTTTTAAATTTTGATACCCTTAGACTGCGCCGTGACAGGCCGAAAAAGACCCAAAAATTGTCCCTAAACTGCATAGTTTCAGTCATTGACGGAAATGTAATGCAAATAGGCTACATAGAGCATTACATTGGAAACGAGAAAGTTAGATAAACGTACAGTCTAACAATCTAGATGAGTTTCAAGACTTCAAACAACATGGACGTAGTGTTGCAGCCATGCCAACCTGAACAAGATATTCGGCTATAAGTTGTTACTGTTAAGGACTATAGCGCATTTGATTGCACCAAACAATGTAGTTTCAAAGTAGCTATCGAACGATATATGACATGCCCATACTATCTTTTACTATGGACAAGTAACGGTCAAAATTCCGAAATCGCACACGGTGATGTGACGGTTCATTCCAGAATCGTCAAAAAAGCAGTTTTTTAACCTGTGCTCTCAAGCTTTGGAATTTTTTGTGGCATGTTATATATCGTTCGAAAGCTACGACAGAGATGTATTGTTTGGTGATATCACATTTGCAATAGCTATTAACAATGAGCACTTATGGCTGAATATCGTATTCAGATTTGTATGGCTACCCCGAGAGACTTGTAGACCTTGGAGTCTTCGGACCTTGATGGGTTGTTAGACCAGACGTTTCTCTCAATTTTTTGTTTCGGATGCGATACAATCTGTGGCTTCTATGTGTCGCAATTCTGACGATGACCGTAACCATGTAGCTTAGTGGCAATTTAAAGGATTTTTAGGCCTGTCACGGAGCTAGCCACGAGTTTCAAAATTTGAAAACCTTATTTTCTGGAACTTTCGACAACGCCCTATTTTCCCATCGTATTTTCATTTCTGCAACGCAAAACGCGGCCTCACAATTTAGGGACAAACTTGTGTTCTCGAAAAATGTGGCCGATTTTTGGAATGTTTCGCACCCTCACCGAGTGAAGCAATGGTTTGAGCGACTGAACTTGTAATGGCAAGTTATCCAGAAGCTGTTGTAATCCTATCACCATGTTACGTGACATACAGCTCATTTGGGGTTTCTGCACCGGTCGTTGCAAGTTGTGAAAAAATCCACTTTTTTCTGGAACGAAAAGTCTCTCTACCAAGAGATAGCGAATCTCCAGGGAGCCTAACATTTGTGCGTGACATACGCTGTCAGAGTGCTTTCCAACGATGTATGACACCATGCCCTGCAGCCCTTCCTACGGTTATGTCCCGAGCCCTTTAAGGGGCTCCAATCGAACAGAGAATGAGCAACAAAAGAGTTGCTGTGTGGCGCAGTCCATAAGTTATTGACATCACGCTGGTGGGCGAACCAAACAGAGCACGTGAAGGAACCATGTTGTGGCACGCGCAAGCAGAAGCAATCCTTTGCCATGACATGGTTTTCATTCTCGTACTTTGTTTGGTTATAAATAGATGACTATTATTTATTAATAGGAAATGATTGCACTTTAGGGTGATTCTGGTGGCCCATTGCTATGTGAAACCTCGACCGGTGAATGGATGCTGCATGGTGTGCTAGCTGGCGGTCGCACTGGCTGTGGATCGGTGCCAAACAGCATAGCCTTTTGGAACAAAGTCACTGATCCGGATAATCGGGCGTTTATTGATCGCTTTCTGAATAAATACAATTAGCCGTACTTATTGCGATAACCAGCTTGACATAAATTGGGAGATTTTGCACTATCATTGTTCTTTTTTAACATTGGGGTCAGATTGGTATTTGCTTTTCGTACTTGATATTTTGTCTCTCCACCAGTCGGTTTCGCGAGTCGTAACCAATGTATGCGATACAAGTGCAGAAATGCGTTCATATTCAACATGTATTGTTTATTTAATTCCAAGGTATCCGAACGGGACTATTACGTGAACAGGAAATTGTTCTTAACTGGAACATATCCAAGAAAATAAATACAATACTGTGCATTGGCATTTCTCCCCTGTAAAGTGTTTGTGGCCTTTGTATGTAGTACAGAGGTGCCACGAAACCACCATTGTTGCCATTTCAGCAGATGGGTGCTGGTGCTAATAAGTATTCCCTCGATAGTTGGTTTATACATTAGTACAAATGCGTCGGCTGACCAGGATGCTAGGTATGTATGTTCACAAAGCAAGCAATTTTCAAATTTCGGACCCGCGCACAATCACAACACGGGTTTAGTGAATTTTTGGTCATTTTTCCGGCATGACACGTTAGTTTGAGTAATATCACCCCTCACTTTATCCGTTCACATCCCTCAATTGGTGCCCATGGTCCTTTTGTATCGTTCATTGAATTCTCTGTACAACTGTTTAGCACGTTCATATAACTGACGATCGGCCCATTGAAATTCGTAGATCATCTGCTTTTCTTCTTCAGTGATGTTCTGAAATCAAGAAATGGTGTATTGAGAGAATGTTTTAACTTGTATGTATTGGTACATCAGCATGTGAAACATCGTATAGTCTGTTGATTATATTTCGACATAGTGTATAAGCCCCATTCAGCGATGTTTGGAGCGGGCTGGGTCGACGCCATTCTAAATGAATGTTTCAAGCATTGCTAATTCAGGCAAAGACCGATTGAGCATTGCTTGCCGCGTGGCGCAAAAACACGTGGCCTGTCATCGCACAACACCAACAATGTTCAATGGCTCTGCGAATGAGTTGGCAATGCCTGAAACATTCATTTAGAATGGCGTCGACCCAGCCCGCTCCAAACATCGCTGAATGGGGCTTATACACTATGTCGAAATATAATCAACAGACTATATCTGATATAATTTTAATTAAAATGACCATTCATGTCTCAAATCTAAAAATACAGCAGTCATCCCCGCCTGTATTGACATCATTATAGGCCAGGAATTTTCTGTCATCATGATGAGGAGTCTTGTCACTGGGGTTGGGTTGGGGTGAAGACCTCTGGATAACAATGGGGGATGGAGGGCTATTATTCCGGTGGTAGACCAGCTATACTTACCTACATATGTACTAGTCATTGCACATGGACCCGAGAATAACAATGACTATCATGTGCATGCATGTAAGGTGACAATTACATATAGTGTTTCCTTTTTATGCAAGTCAAAGCAAACAAGCTACCCCACGTTATAACTCAACTCCAGTTTGGGGTCGAGATTTCAGAAACCAATGAAAGAGATTAAGAATGTTTCCTTGTTAATCCAATCACGACACTCAGCAGCAAATATGGTGAAATGTTTCATTGACATGCTGGCAGCACACACGCACAAAGCTCACAGCGAGCATGTGAAACATTGTTGTTGTTAGATTCCACAGGCAAACTTTGACACGTTTTTGCCAGCTGCTTGATTGAATCGAATTGTAATCTCGACCTCAACTAGAAGTTCAGTTATAACACGGGCCCGCGCGTTTCCTTGGACCAAGAAAAACAGGAAACACTATACATAGTATGATATTCAATGCGCCCGCCGAAATGAAATGAGAAATGAGTTCATGCGCAGCTCTAACCTGTCTCAAATTGTACACCTTCTCCCTGGAGCCTTTCCAATCGTCCGGTTTCAGACTGTGTTTCTTGTTGTTTGGCTGATTGACCGTGAACAAATCCTGCAACACAGATTATAATCGGCATGAACATGATTTATAGGCCAGTATCAAGGTCGGTGATCGGGTTCTGGGGCGGTCGAGTTTTGCCTTGGTCACCACGGGACACGGGGCTCCTTTAATCAAGGATATTTCGGCACTTACTTATATCTTATACCTATATCTTGGCTATCGCAAAGTTTAGTGACATCGGAAAACCTTCACAAATTTGCTTTGTAAAACAAATCGCGTGACCAAAGCGACATAAATCGATCACCAAGTTTGATACAGATTCCTTGTCTGAATTATCAAAAAGACGCTCACCTGTGGCCAACCGGTCATCTTCTTGAGCACCTTCCACGACATTCCCAACTCTTCAGTGAGTCCAACAAAGTCCAACTGTTGCAAATAGTCCAATGTTTGGCCCAATGTCAGTCCCCCATTGCTGTCGTCACCACCCGACCAGCCCAACTCTTTCGATTGGGAATTCGTCAGCTCGTGAAACATCGCCGCATGCTGCTCGGGCATGATGCCGTCTGCGTGACCTGCGAGATTACAGTGCACCCTCTATATAATGAGCTATTGTTTGCTTCCCAATTTAAAACTGATGATGTTCGCTCTAACATACTAGTCCATAAATCGAACACTACTCATAGTGACCGAAAATACCGGCTCTTGCAATCAGAACGCTATGAAGATCGCCAATCGAACTTGGTCATCGGATTGGATCTGGCTGGGGATCATGCGATTTTCTAGACCAAAAATACAAGCCTTGATCAGTTCAATAACGTAACGAAAGGCTTATGGTTACACCGGTTATGTGACCAGCCAAACTCTCACAACAGGTGGGACACAAATGGCGGTGAAAAAAAAACCATTACTCAATGGACAATAAATACACAAAAATGTACTGAACCGTTTGCTTTCCAGGCGTGATGGAAATATCTGATCGTTTCGTGAATGTCCGTAATGGTGATGTTCACCGCCAACCAGTAGCTGAAAGCACAATAATTGATGGAGCTTCACGGACGTCAAAAAGTTTTTGAATTGCGGTGCCAAACCGTCTGCAAGTGCAGAGTGATGATTGCCCATGCCTGACATCGTCACTGCGAATGCAAACTAGTGTAGTGACTCAAACATACGCACTCTCTCTCTCTCTCTCTCTCTCTCTCTCTCTCTCTCTCTCTCTCTCTCTCTCTCTCTCTCTCTCTCTCTCTCTCTCTCTCTCTCTCTCTCTCTCTCTCTCTCTCTCTCTCTCTCTCTCTCTCTCTCTCTCTCTCTCTCTCTCTCTCTCTCTCTCTCTCTCTCTCTCGCACACAAGCTGCTATATTACATATCTTCGTGTAAAATTAAAATGTCCTCGTGTGAAACATCACAGTTCATCGGATGTGTTGCTCTTCATTGTGCACGCGCACATGGAGAATACAGTAGTTGAATCTTTGCGGAGTCCCACAATAACTCAAAGCTCACCCAAACTCACTCGTTCATGGCATAGAATGATATGAACTGCATCACTGGTTCGCGCACGATCGTAAACCTGAACGCATCATCAGGCGTGATTTGGTTGACGAACTGTCGCGTTTCCTTGACGTGCAGAGGCATGTGGTCAATGATGCCTGTGTGTGTGTGGTGTGAAACATCATCGAGCCGAAATTTGACAGCCTACTCTTCAAACGTTGACACGAACTGTGAGCCTGTCATGTCCACTACTAAATAAAGGGCCACCATCAAGACGAATCTGACCAATTCCTGAATGACATCATTATGCACAGTCACCAGAAAATCCTTTTTTAGTTCATTGGTAAAATGTCTCACCATCGACTTTGTCCTTGATCATGGTCTGATAGAACGGGCAGCAGTCAGACAGTGAATCTTCTGTAAAACGAAGTATTATCATTATTGTTTTATCCGGTCCCGACCGCAAGTGTCAGTATCAGTGTGATTGGTATAGGTTGATCGCAGTGGCGGATCCAGCTTTGGCCAAGGGAGGGGCCAAATTCAAAAACTTATTTTTATCCAGTGCTTGTTCCATTTTTGAAAAATCATTTTTATCCAGTGCTTGTTTAGAATTTCGTGCTTTTTGTGCCAAATATGTATCGTACAAAATGTGGCAGTGCGCACGAAATTTTGGCACTTTCTACGCGCGCGAAAGCCAAATTTCAGTGAAAATTGATGTATCTGACGCGCGCGATTTTTGGACTTTTGAAGTGTATCAGAGTGAAAATCCTACGATTTAGGGGTCCTTTTTCCTTCTTCCTACCGAAACGGTGGCCCCCCTTCAGGGGCTAAGTGGACCAAAGGGGCCCATGGCCCCTGTGTCCCCCTGGATCCGCCCTTGGTTGATCGCAATTGCAAACATACAGAGCAACAACAGAGCCATTCTCAAAACAAGACTCTTGCCAAGTGACCATTTGCGGTGCTGGTAAAGTTCGTCCGTTTAGGATTGACTTCTGGGTTACGAGGCAAATCGTGGAGCCCAGCAATTAGACAATGAGTGCAGGGCCAAGCCTATGTAGCAAATCCGGGGACGAGCTTTTTTATACCAGTACCCAATAACCAACCATCCGTCACAACGACGAATTTCCCAGCGGGGAACAGCATCGTCAACGTACGACCGTTTGTTTTCAATTCGTTCACACAGTCTGATGTATTGTAACCCACCCAATCGTACACCGCATGGCCAAGACGGGCAATCTGATTCAGTCCCGTCTGTTTGTGTCTGCAATCACTCCGTCATGTTTTTTCAACTTGATTAAAAAGTATTAATGGTACCGTGATATTAATGGTACACCATGGTACAGTGAGACTCTTCATAGCGAAATACTCAATATTGCAATACTGCATCTCTGTTTCAAAGATATCGGTAGATCTCCAAATCTTGTGCTGACCTGCGAAGCTGTAAAATATTCTCTCGACAGTGACCGATTCATGTCGCTACAATGATGGTAAACTGTATTACATGACTGGGGCATCTGTGTGCGGGTTCTCCTGCCGATCACAACAAGCGAAAACGAGCAATGCATCCTGGCAGGCTTAAAGGTCGCGGTTTTGTTAGGTCCGGGGATTTAGGGACTTGTAAACCTATGCAACACCACCTTGTGCCGTTGTTCACTGGTACCCGCAACTGTGTACCGCAGAGCAGCGATAATGAGTTTCATGTGATAACGGCGCACTCACCTGTAAACTCGTGGCTGCTGTCTTTTGCAGTATTTCGATACCCATCCCAGACACGACATGTTTTCCCGTTTGCATAATTCGTACAGATTTTGTCGCGTGTAGGTGCTGCCCGTTTTGTGCAACGCGTGGTACACGAAATGACGCCGAAGCTCAGTCGGAAAGCGTGAGCTGGAATGTGCGTTCTTAGAATAGCATTTAGGATCGGCGACCTCATCTTTGTGTGCGGCAAGGTCGACTTTTCTAGCTTTTCGCTAATAAACAGCAGGTCCAAGAGCCCAAGTTAAAGAAAACGTAACCATATTGGTCTGAGCACGAGCCACCTGAAAAAATCCCACGCAAGACTGCAATTGTAGTAGGTTACCTGGTAAGGAACTGCATATGTTCGTGAACGGGGAATTTGACCAGCGTAAACAGCAGCACACTGGTCAGCAGTAACAGCCACAAATGCCGGCGGCAACGAACCCGCATGACTGTACTGGGTGATCAATAAATTAATCTCTGTAATGGGCTGTCACAGTCACACTGAAAGTAACATGGCGGACTATGTTCAGAAAACGACGGGAGTCAACAAGTTTGCTTGAACAATATTGATCAACCCAATGTGGATCAGGTGCGCTTGTGCATATGTATGTATAATGGTAACAGGCTAGCCTGTGGGGGAATGACTGAACAAGTTTTGATGCGCATGTATGTCCACTATAACTTGTGGTGCACCTCTATGTAGGTATTATATGCAGTAACCGCTGGTCACATAAACGATGAGTGACCTTCATTGCATGCACTCAAAAACGCCTGTGCACTGTGCATGCTGGCTTATTTTTTATCGTAACCACACCGTTCGTGTCATCTCAGTTTTGAGGGGATACAGCATGTGTCAAGCCCAGCACCAAACCGTTATTCTTGGTGTAACATGTTGTTTATCAGGATACTATGTAAATTCCACTATGAGGGAAAAAGAGAGTACATAATAAGACTAAACCTGCAGGTTATGTACATAAATACAACTTTGAATCACAGTGCACTGTGTACCGTACAGGATCACAAATAATTTGTCAAATATGAACAGTCAAAAAATTAATTGGCTGGCGCCACTCTATAAAAAGCGCCATCATTCGGATTGAAATAACAATTTAGATCGGGATCGAATATCAGATCGAGCACCGGTGCACTGTTCAGCGGATAATCGTCAACCGAGTCAACGCCACTGTCATCGTGGTGACCCTGGAGAAGGAGAGCGTTATGGCTCACTTATTGAACAGCTCGTCTGATAACGAGCGGTCACGGAGACGGAGTGTATGGTTGAACTGTAGACGACAATTCGAGATCACCAGAAATCGTCCAAAAAAGTAAAAACAAGCTCTAAAATGCAAAAAGGATTTCAATATAACGACGGTACACCGTATGCGATCTGCAAATATCGAAACAAGTGGCCTGAAATACCGAACCTGTCTGGGCTTTCCATCCGCGGCACCATTTGTACCGCCCACTCGACTGCTGGATGCGCCCGAACCGTTGCTGTTGTTGGATTTGCGCAATTGTACGAATCTGAAATCGATAATTGCCTATTCTTGCAAAAAAATGAAAAAATAATAAAAAATTCAAGTACGTATCGGAACAACTGTGTTAATACCTTCTCGACACCTGACTTTGACTGAGCGAGTCGTTCAGATTCGTCAGCAGCATTTCCGATCGCGATCCGTGGCGATCAGCCTAAAGATTATAATGTGTGTTGAAATATAATTTAAAAAAAACGAACCAGGATCTTTATATTATGCTGCAAAAAGTGCCTGAGACGGTTTGGGTCAGTCGATGTTTGGCCCAGCCGTCGTCAGGGACTGAGCTCGGGCTTCGGTCCTAATCTGAACTGATAGCGGGAAGAACTTTATCACACAAGTATACTCTGGCAATTCTTTTGGGAGAAACTTTTCAACCGCGTTGCCTGATCCGTAAAGCGCGTTATGGGTGCACTGGCTACAGAAGTCACGTGACCGCTATAGCCAGTGCACGCATCATGCGCTTTACGGATCAGGCAACGCGTTTGAAAAGTTTCTCCCAAAAGAATTGTCGGAGTATACTCATGAATTCAACAACTACGCCCACCAACCAACCGCACTGGTGATTCGTCCCGGCATCTCAAAGTCGACGTCCGACCCGTCGCCCGACCATTGTTGCTCCTCAATCTCATCTTCTTCGTCTTCCTCTTCCGTCTCGTCGTCGAACACGTGACGTCTGAAAGCGCGAGCCAGAAATGGGATTGTTATGCTGCATGCAGTCGACCTTGTCCATACCGAACCCGCATTATCGAGTGAGTTTCTCAGTGAGTGGAAAAACAACCACAGTCCCAAATCCAGCGTTGATTGACATCCAAATCACCATAAAAGCTACCTCCGGTTTCAAATAGCCAGAGCATCAGGTCCTGATCGATCTACGTGGAGGAAAGCGCCTGGCTGATTGGGGACTAAGTCGGTCAGTGCATCATGAGGATTTCGGTTTAACTACATTCAGGTTCAATTTTCGTTAAAGAGACAACAACGAAAAATTGAACCTGATCGCGGTGAAACTCCTGGACAACGCACCTCAATTGTTCAATAATGTTTGTGCGTTGATTATTGGCAACATCATTGTTGACGTTGTTCTCCTCATTGAACTGTCTCCGCATGCTGGCCAGTACGGCGTGCTCTAAGTCGTCGTCCCACGGCATTGCACTGGCAGTCGATGGCTCATCAGTAGTGGTGGCAGGCTTCGTCAGTGTCGCTGTTGTAATGGCCTGTTTTGACGATGCATGTTCGATTGACGACGTAGCACCTACAGTTGCAAAAACAACAGTAAGCTTTTTTGGCTATTTTGTCTTATGGTTCCACAGCCGGGTGGTGCGCTGGGACGTCGTCACTGAATGCAAGATGGCCACGTGACCCCAAATTGCAGATAAATGAATGGTTCCTCTTGTTTCGTTCTTCAACTTATAGTTTTTTATACCGCATGTATCTGTCTCACCTTGACTTATTGCAGCGGGCTGAACACGTTTTTGTGCTGGTCAAAATAGAGTCACCGACAGTGATCTCGAAACATTTTCATCACAGAGGGTCATAATATCGATCGATCCTCATCAAACGGCCTCGGATTAAAAATCAAACAAAATCGTTCCACATGCCGACCTTTCAATGGCACCTCCTTGGTGGATCGTGCACTCGACATTCGACTGCTGCCTTTCACGGACTGCGTCGATCTACCACTGTCCTTGCCAAAGTTTGTCGGCATTTTCGGAGGTTTTCCATTAACTCTGCTCGAAGTTGAGGTGATGACCATGCTCAGGTCCAAATCGATGCTTTCGTTGTTGAGCACTACGTTGGGCTGTTGGGTACCAGCTCGTTTGGCTGTTAATGATGTCTGTACGTCCACTTTTGTCGATTTCTTGGAGTTTTGCGCAGGTTTCGGACCGATTTTGAGACTCAAGGAAGATTCGGAATCCGAACGAGTCACCACCAAACGCTCGTCAAAATCCCCGTCTTTCAACAATGCCTCCAGTCGTTGCGATAGGACGACCTCGGCAATGGTGCTGGTTGAAGGCTCTGGAATTGATATGAACAGATGCATTGGAGATCAAGGTGCGTCTTCAAAACCACAATCTTCGCTGTAATTACTACGCGACGTTAAGACACGCTGTCAATTTGGAAGGTCGTACCCAGTGATGTGCCGCCAGAAGACTGCACTGAACCGGAACCAAATTGCATATTATGCAAATATGCATGAACTCAAATTGCATACCAAAAGCAGACAAACAAGAAAGACAGACAGTCCTTCATCCACGCACGTTTCTTTGACTTCGGTGCATTATCGTTATCGACTTTTCCCGACGACCAGTCCGATTCGTAGTCAACATCACTTTCAATCACTAATGTTTCATCCTCCCGATCTGCAGGTTGTTTCTCGTGTGAAACATCAGCTTTTGTTGCGGCAACGTTTTTGACTGGCGTTGTCAGTCGGTTTGATGATTGAGATCCGGATTTTGACCTCGAACTTGGGGAAGGAGAGACGAAATTATTATTTCTGCGGAATTTCAGTACATCAACACGCTGGCGGGCGCGTGGCAGACGTGAAGCACCACCCGAGCCGATTCTGGACCCAGGCTGTGGTTGTTGTTGTTTCAGTTTCGGAGTGACTGCACCTGAAATTGTCAGTGGCTATTGAAAAGAATACGATCTACCCAATTTATAGTAATAAGACCATACACAGGTCACTAAATTAAGAGTTCACTTCAAAGAAGGTCGCTAAGGATGGTTCACTCTATCTTTATTCCTGTCCACACACCCGATGTTTTGCCGAATCGCTCAAAAGATTGGATGGACGCCGATTTGCCGCGTGACAGCCGATCCCAGATCGTCTCGCGTTTCGCTCCCTTCGGACTCTTCGATCGAGTCGATGAGTTTGCGCCTGAACGGTACAATGGTATCAGGAACAATTTTCGAGCCGATTCGTGGTGGTCCGCTCACGGTTATGTGTCACAGGTTAGCACTAAATAATTGCCTCACAGTCTGCCCTTTTTCTAAATCTGAACTCCGCCTTTTCTGTCACAATATTGCTAATTGACGGTAAGACATCAGGAGCAAATCGGAGGACCAAACTTTCGATCACAATTTTTTACTGTGAAAGATCACCTTGGGGTTGGGGTACACTGTGTTGTGCTCTATTATATTTCGAGCAACGCATCTCGAATATCCTTAACGCAAAAACGCATGTCTACATATAAGTGACCAGGACAGGACCTATCCGATCACCAAGTTAGCTGTTCAGTCATTCAAAAAATAGGAAAGACTCCATCTCACTGAGTCTGGGCAGCGATGACGAGCGTTGTTGTGCACCGATGGGCGTCTCCAGATCCACAGCTGATGTTTCAAGTCGTCGTGTTGCCGATGATGTGCGTTGCAGCGGGATGACGACTTCGTTTGTGTCGTCATCATCCAAGTCCATGTTTGCTGTTGTTGTCGATGGTTGATGTCGGGACACGCGGAACTTGCCGCTCGTCACTCGTGAATCTGAACAATTGCAGTGATTTTATAATTATCATTGCCGAATGTGTCTTGATTGGTAACCCGGACCCGCAACCAGTTTGAATGCAAGCACTATACGGCTTAGTCTACCGTTGGGGAACGGTAAGGTAAAGACAAAGTTAGTTTGGCCGCATTTTGCATTAGATTTGGAGCACAAGTTTTTGACCAGTGTGCACTACTGGTCGACCGCTCCTGGTCGCAGTAGCAGTGGCAACACTGTGTTCGCTTCGAAACTTGATGCGGCTTTTGATGTACACCTTGCCTAGGCGTTCATCAATCGAAGGATACGCCTACCACACGTAAAGTGCGAATCGTCTGCTTTGAGAGGACTCAGATAAAGCACTGAATCCGGAATCATGGCAACTCACTGAGCAAGTGTCCCGTTTGTCTGGTTGTGGCCACCGTAGTGAACATTGTTGTGTCGTTGGGTCCGGCCGTCAATGTGGGTAAACCAAGTGTTTGAGCGTTGAGCACGGTTGTATTCGCACGGGCTTGCGATCGAAGGCGGTATGCGGTCGGCAGTTGAATTCCTGTAAAAAGTCAAAATTTATAAACAAATGACCATATTGGGTAAAATATCTAGATCGGTGTATCAAACGCCAGCATTCGGTCACGATCACGGCGGGCTTTTTGTATTCAAGAGATTCCGATGTCACTAATTTCGAACAGCGTCAAAAGGATCCCAGAGGTAAAATACATAACTCGTACGTTTACGCATAACGGCAAGAAGTATTGAAAATTCCTCAATGCAGAAAGTCACGTAATCAAGACAAGATCATGATCACTGGTTTGATACCGGAATATTCAGCATGTGGTACATCCGGTGATACCGGATGTAGTGAATATTGTGATTAAAAAATCCCGGTTCTGATCGTGTCACGTGAAGAGGGTAGACTGTTATCATTTACTGGTTGCCGTATAATCGCGTGTAGCGTTTCGCATCATGAACACTCGACGCAGGGTGCAATTAGCGCAGATGGTCACTTTGGAGATCGAATCGTAGACGGTTGATGGCCAGAGGGATGCACAAAGATGCGATAGAGGCACGCACAAGTTGTGCCACTGAAATGAAGCAGCGTGCCAGTAGCCTTTTCAGTTGTTTGACGACCGCAACCTACATATGGGTGCCAACACGTCTTTTTGGCAGATAAAAAACAGGAGATTTATAGGTGCCCGCGACACCCAGGTCTCATTTGGAATAATAAAGCACTGCTTTAGGAGACTGGGTGTGCACACCAGGTCTTCGGCACGTCAGAGTGCGTTTACCCGGAGGCCACAAAACCACGCAGTGCTCAGTCATACCTGACTGTTCGCCACAAAATTGATGGGCAAACGCGCTGTGTTCAAGCCGAGATGAAATGTTTTGCTGGCGGTAGTGAATTGCAGCCGGAGTTGTTCGCGTTGTCGCGACCGAGCGAACACCTCGAATGCGAACTCGTCACCCAATCGAATGCACACTTGCAGCACCAGTAGATCGTGTGGGAAATTCACTGTAACAAAGCATGGTTAGATACTGTACCTTGCTGATGTTTCACATATGCTAGATGAATGCAGATAAATGAACCTGGGGAAAGCTATTTCCATCAGACCTAAAGCCATCCTTTCTGTTGCGAGATGATCGGGAACGGAACAGGGCATTTCCGCTTTCGGCCACAAAATAGAGAGGGACTTTGCATCTAGGGACAGAGTTGGGCTCTGAAGCCTATAACCAATGTATCAAGCCTTTTCCACTGAGTGGATACTCACATGAAGCGCCAGCCTCGGCTGGTGTTGTGAGACGAATAGCGCCACTCGGCTGTCCTTTGATCACAAACACTCGGTCACGGATGTTGCCGTCATAACCCTGTAATATTATTACACCCCTAAATTTAATAACCTAACCAGAGGTATTTGATTTTGGGCGTGTCAATCTCTTGAACACCCAGTAACAAGTTACATAACTAAAATTATGTTTCGAACGGCTAATACTCTTTATGAGCTTAGCGCCAGCACAGTTGCAATTCGCTATTTCATTAGAAGTGTGGAGCGGAACCCAAAGCCAAGCCGCTAGCTGACACATACGCACGCAAGCATACCAAGCGAGGTACAGTCTATCGTCTTTGTTGTGATATGATCGGAACTCTGCAGTTTCGGTGATTGTCAAGAATACATATTTACTGCCATTTGTACAGTGGAAAGAGGGAACAGTGAACTGGGACAAAAAATTGGAAAAAATTGTCACCATATTGGTATACCTATAGACGTAGAGGGCCGCACTGAAAAGCAGGTCACCATAAAGAGCGCAGACTGTACGCTTGTGTTTGCCACACGGGTGTATGACTGTGCCAAAGTTACGACTACGAGGTCCACATATACATACACACGTCCATACATGCTGTACATGTCGCTATGTGGACCTTGTGAAAGCAGAAGGTCTGAAAAGTAACCTTGGTAACAGACAGGGGGTGGTTGTGCTGCCACGAACCACTATGAGGCGTTGTGCTTGGTGCGACGCGGCTTATCGGTGGAGGGGTGAATAGACAGGTTGATGCAGCGCACAGCAGCTCCACTACGGAATCGGTGGACTAAAGATGAAAGGCTGAGGTTTGGAACTGGAATCAGAACCCTAAGACCACACTGGGATATCGATGTTTACGATTAAGATACCAAAATCAGGTAGGTACTCCAGCTTAAAGCTACAGCGGCTGGAAAATGCTTCGATTATGTTGCCAAATTGAACGCTGTCTGACAAACACCAATCATGGTATATTTAGTCATGACTGCTGTGAAAATTGGGGGACACTTTGTCCAGAGGGGCTGCGATGCGAGACACAGCGGAGCCACGCAGCGCCGTTTTTTACAAAAACAACGGGCACCGCCGAAAAGTGACCTGTCTGTGGATGTGTGGAAAAGGCAGATCCACGGGGGTGGCGCAGGGGTCATGGCCTCCATTGGGTCCATTTTGACCCCTGAAGGGGACCACCATTTCGGAAGGAAAAAAGGACCCTCTAAAGGGCAGAATTTTCACTCTCTGATACACTTCAAGTCCAAAAATCGCACGATTCGCGCGTCAGGTGCACCCATTTTCAATAAAATTTGGGTTTCGCGGGTGTAAAGTGCCAAAATTTCAAGCGCTTTGTCACATTTTGGTGCAGAAGGCGCGAACTTGTAAACAAGCCCTTCATAAAGATGACTTGGAACAAGCACCAGATGAGACCTTTTGGATTCGGCCCCAACCCTGACCAAAACCTGGATCCGCCACTGAAGTGTAGATCCTAATCTTCAATATTTTCAGTCGTTTGTTGCTGTTGCGGCGGAGCAATAGACTTATTGAGCATGAAATAATTACAGGAAAACAAACCTCATTCGAACCAATTTGTGGCATTGTCCCTGCCTTGTACCTATTGTTGTCAACCTTCACATAAGAATAGATCTCTGCGATAAAAATCCGACAATTCCGACGCTTAAAAATAGAATATCTGGAACACTGAAATCGACATGTTCACGTATTAAATATAACAGGCAGCTTTGTATGTATACATTCAAGCATTCAGATCCGAATATGAAATGCGGCTCAGGTAAAGCTGGCATCAGAGACTAATAACCCTGGGGCATGCGCTATTGCTATGGCTTCGAATGTAAGCCAGCTGGGCATGTATGTACATAGGTACATAGGTATACGTACTAAGCTGTGGCTGACCAAATGTACACAATGCTTGCACATGCACAGGGTTGCTCAATTATTGTCGTTAGCAGGATACGGGAGGGAGGCAAGGCATGTATGTAGGCGTAATTCAGGTACACCCTTGGTGTTGGTGTCCGCTAGCTTGTCTGGACAGGTACTTTTCGTACATGTTTGTGTAGCAGCAATGAAATGAACATACGAAAGACAGCAAGCAGGTGTATACACACACCACATCTGATAGACAGCAAGGAGTGATAATGAGATTGGCGATATACAAGATAATGGCGTTTGATTAATGAAGGGGTTGATCCTTGTGTAAGCTAACATTCTTCGGCCTGCCAATTACACAAGTCAACGAAGCGTAAAAGAAATGTTTTGCTTGATTTTTATCATACGCAGATTGATAATATAGCATGGTGGAAACTTCGCATAAAATTTATACGTACACAATGGCTCGTGTGGCAGATGAAGGCACCAACAGACATGACACCAACATGCTAAAAACATCAGATTAGGTCAAACTGTCGCGAAAATATTGAATAAAATCACGGTTTTGGATAAGGCAGTTGCTGTGGCGTTTGTCCATGTACGTTCATCCCGGCAAACTGTGTCTGTAACGGTGGATAACCACCCCCTTGCGCCTGACCTGGGTACGATGGGTAGCCTCCTTGCTGATGCGAACCTTGCTGTGCAGGAGCATAGCCAGGCTGTTGACCACCTGGATAAGGGGCTTGTCCTTGAGGAGGGTAGCCAGGTTGACTCCCTGGATACGGAGCCTGCCCTTGAGGGGGATAACCAGGCTGTTGCCCCTGCGGAGGATAGCCAGGTTGTGAAGCGCCAGGATAAGGGGCAACCCCTGGCTGGCCCTGAGGCGCATAACCAGGCTGGCCTCCTGGATACGGAGGGGCGCCTGGTTGGCCTTGCGGAGGGTAGCCAGGCTGTTGACCACCTGGATACGGCATTTGACCCCCTGGTGGAGCTTGACCGGGTGCAGGCTGGGGTGGCATTGGTGCCGGGGCTTGCGGCTCTAGCGATGCTGCGTTCACATTGATGGGTGGACGGGGCTGGAAATTAACGTTAGAAAATGTACTCTCTTTATAATGAAACTCTTACATAAAACGGCAGACGGTACGAACGAGGCCATAACTTTAAAAATCTGAAACGAACCGCAAAATTATTGGCTGTCATCCACTCGACCAACTGACGCGGCACTTCGGCCAACACCTCTTTGGCTAGTTTGGCCTGCGTCATACCGTAACCGGCGTTGTGTGATTGGAATTGGCGGAATGGCACGAACTGAAGAATGGCTTAGAATTACGGTAGGTGACGGTGACTGTTATTTTACGACAGTGGACTGGCGCTACAATGTATTTTATAATCGATACCGCCTAATCAGCGACAAATGGAAACATTTCACATGTCGTATAATAACAGCAATGTACGTTTCAGTTTTCACCGGAGATGGCAATGACTGTATCGAGAATACGGTCATGAGCCCCCATACAGTGCACCCTCCTTATAGTGGCGGGAAATGCCAGAGCATGTCACTAAAGATTCTTAGACACTTTTAGGTGCAACATGCGCATAAAAATTGCATCTCCGCCTAACAGCAGGAGGCTAGGTGCAAATTGCACCAACAGTTATCATTTTCTGCACCTAAAATGTCTAAAATTGGTTAACTTGGACCTAAAATTCTGTCATATGGGTGCAAATTGCACCAGGAAAATTTTGAAATGAAAATCCTGCGTAACTTTAAAGTGAGCGGACTGTATCATGCGACGAAACACACCTGAACGATATCACGAGCAGCGACTCTGCCTGGAATTGACAATCGACCATTATCCGCATCAAGGAATTGCATCGCAGCGAAATTCTCCTGTCCAACGCCGATAATGATGATGGACATTGGCAGATTCGATGCCTGAATTAGAAAGGTGAAGGTTTGACGCAACTTCATCATTATTTCTTTTGACATTTTATCGGTTGTATAATTGGAAAGGGACTCATAGCACATACATACATGTGCAGGTCGGTGTCAAAATGGACGGTCGGATCGGATTTGTCTTGACACGTGACATGGAGGATATTTCGAGATTTACTGACATTTCTGATTTAGACCAGCGTGAGAGCTTGCCCCCAAATTGGCCAATAAACACCAATCATCCAGAAAAAAACACGGCTCAAAATGCTCTCAATTCAGAACAGTGACACGACAAATTCGATCGGATCACCAGGTTAGCAACGGAGCAATGCACGAAAACAACAAACATTGACAATAGCAGCCTTGGTCTGTTCCATATCGGTGATCACGCCATCGGTGATGATTAACAGCACAAAGTAATGGCTGCCGTCGTTGCGGGATGCGGCCGCGAATCTGAAAATGTGCTGTCATTTTCATAATGTTTCAACTTCAAGATTCTATATATTTCTAGAAACTTTTCCGTTTTGGACTAACTTTGCGACGTGGTGTATCACCGGCGAGAAATTCGTGGGTCCATACAGTTGACATTGCAGCAGCGCACTGCGGTACGCGTTCAACACACCATCGACCCCTTGACAATACGGACTCGTGGGGTGCATATTCTGTGACAAATACAATGTAAGGTATGTGAATCCAGGTTGGATTACGGAATCGCAGGAATACGAAGAAAACAAACCAAGAAAAACTCGTGCGACACTTGTCCATTTGGCAAACGGGCACCGAAGCCCAAGGCGGGAAACTGTTTGTCGCTGAAACCGGAATGACAATAGGTATACTTATTTGTCGGCCAATCAAACAAAGTGAAATTCAGCAGAATATTAGTCGTGCATCGTGACTTTGAGTTACACGCTTGGGTCTGCTTGCACACTGCACAGACGGCAGTTCACCACGTCATCGTCAGTGCGAATGCACCAAACGGTCACGCGACTCTCAAAAACAAAAGCTGTCAATGTTTTTCATTCACTAACGTGTCATAATCCTGACAGATTTCACCGACAGCCCTAAGCGCTTGCTGATACTGATTCGGTTCATACGGATGTATGTAGTGCAGCGATCGGGCATCGGCTGGATTGCCGTTGGATGCGGTGAAATCGACCGCCACAGTGAAGTGGATATTGGTGCTGTGAATGGATACAAGGAGTAACGATCATGAGTGACAAAAACGAATACGGTGCATACACTCTTTGCTGGCATCGTGGAATGTATGGAAATGTGAAAAGTCACGTGGTCGATGTTCAGACTGAACCCGATCATATGACACCAACGTTACAACTTACAATCCGGTCATGGCTATAAAAACGAGAACAGTGATGATTACCGTACCCTCCTCTGATGTAATCCAGGAATGAGTGTTCCACGCGCACAATACATTGTGCTACTACCAATTCTCCAGAATGCTTGTAATTCTTTTTGCTCCCTTTCTTCGGATTGATGAGCTAGAAATGAGTGACAATCATTTGGAATGACACTGCGTATGAACGATAACTCTGCTAAGAGCACGAACCGGCAACGTCGGTCGCTGTGCCAGCTGCTCAAATGTTGTCTCGCAGGCACCAATCAAATCGTGGCTGGAGAGAAAGACACAAGTTACGAACAAACAAACATTTTTAACCATAAAAAGCCCAAGTGCATGCAAAAAAATTTACGCTTGCCCGCCATCTGAATCGTAATCGTAGCACTCGAATCGAATTGGACTGAAACATAAAAATAATAAAAATTCCAATGTTTCATGAGAACGTAATGAATAGAAGATGAAACTGAACACTCAATATTTTATAAAAACTTTATAACCTTCTTGGATCGCCAGCACACAATTCGCGCAATGTTTTCTTGAACGGCTTGAACTTTGGACTCAGATCATTCTTGACAACTTCCGTACGATAAGCCAGCGTGCGGCTGCAATGTGAAATGTACCTATAGCATTAGCACTGGTCTTTTTAGTTCCCAGCTTCATCCTGCTTTCACAGAATGGTGGTGCACCAGGTCACCGTCAGCGCGCACGCACCAGAGGGGCATCAAGAAAACAACAGCAAGAACGCAGTTACAGTTACAAAACACCATTTTTAAGAGGCTACCCACCTTCCATCTCTATTCAGTCGGTAAATCGATATGAACGGATCGGATTTGCCAAACGTGTCCTTGTTGTCCAACTTGTGGCATTTCAAATGCAGCTCGGCCACTTCCTTGCTCACTGTTGTCGTCTCTTCAGCGCGCACCAGAATGCTGCCACGTGCTTTGCCGCGCATGCCACTGTGAGGATATAGGCAAACTGAGCTCGATTTCGCAGCTGGCAGAACAGTGAAACATTCTGACGTGACTGCTGAATTGGGAAATGTTACACATTGAAGAATACAAAATGGAGCATGATGATTTTCTCTTTCTATTCGTTTTGAATACACACCACCTTCGAAATCGGGGTCGCGTCGGTGTAGTTGGCCTTTACCTAGATTGTGGAATACGCTGAACATACACACAAAATGTGAAACAGTAACCAGCCAGTGGAGCACTGTCTGTGTAGTGGGCACACACACACACACACACACACGCGCGTGTAGTGCATGGATGATGTTTCACCATTGACATTGATGATGGATGATGTTTCACCGCAGACGTGTGCATTGTATAAAATGACATTTGATGTGGAACAAAGACCACAGCCAAACGTACGTCAGCTGTTTGTGCACAGTGCTGCCCGGTGCACCAACGATTTCACCCAACGTTATCTCGAGACGACCGAGAAAATCCTGCAACATCAACAGACAAATTGTAATTTTGTGCAACCTCAAGACAAAAGTCAATTTTAAGCAGAAAGCGCTAACTAACGTGTTCTTTCAACTTCTGAGATGATGAATCCACGTCGTATCTGTAACGATAACATATTGCATTTATGTTTTTTGTACAATTACCTTTGTGTTGAATACGCCTGACCAGATGATATTAGGTAATAGCAGAGAGATGCACAAACATAAACATACACTTCAAATTTCAACTTCTGCGATTCTTCAAAATAGTAATTGACGTGTAGTTTTGTGGCAAACTCGGGATCGTGAGTGTTTTGAATGCGCTCAGTTCGGGCAAACTGCAAATGGAAAATACTGTAAAGATGCTCATCGTCAAAAAACTAAAATTGCGTGAAACCTCGCGAAAATTGCTGCTGCCAAAATCGGCCATGAAGGCAACAATCATCGGGTCAGACTTGGAGCCCACATCACGATCCATAAGATTCCTGGAAAGAAACAGGTGAACAAATCACGATTTTGATTGATTAAAATTTGTTTGGTTTTTAAGATGAGTACTCACTTGCAGCTGAGCGTCAATTCAATCTCTGCCATTGGCACTGCAGGTTGCTGAGGCTGCGGATAGCCAGCCATGTTGCTGTTTGGAGGGAATGACATTACGCAGACTTTGATTTGAAATTGAGATCTGCAAATCTTTTAAAAAGTGAACTTGGCGAAAAAACTAGAGCAGTGACATTCACGCCGCCAAGCAAACATTCGTAAGAAATGAATCAGCAATGTGTAAAATTTGTCAAATGACGTAGAGAAAAAAATATTTGCAAGGCGCAGCGTAAATCTACCGACACACAGGCAGCTGGCTGCTCAAACGTGGCGAAATTTTTGGGCAAAGACGCATAAAAAATTACACCCAGTGCACGGGCGGGAAGCTCCCAGGCAAAACAACGTTATTCAGCAAGTGATGACTAAAGCAAAAGAGTATGACTGAAAGCATATAGACGCAGCATTGATAACGTTGAAGCAGGGTGGCGCAGCATCCATAGCACAGCTGTACGTATAGTAAACAAATACCGACACAGGCACGTAGATTTTGCGTGCTACGATAAGAGTAATTCGTGTGAAGGAAAAACAGCATGGTGCATTTTAGACAAATCCGCCGTGAAATGCGTGTGGGTCTTCAGATGCAGTGGACAGAAGAGCATAACAAATAAGGCTGACAAGAATACAAATGTGAACAAAACAGGCAAAGAAATGTGAACAAAACAAAAATCAAATAACAATAATAACGTCACCCATGTGCGATTTTTAAAACAGACTTACTGGACGGTTTTGCTGCTCTTCAGCCACCCGATTTCGGGACACAGCCTCAGTGAACAACCAAAACGAAGCACAACAGAATTCGGCTGCAAGGACACCGATAAATAACGAAAAGTAATCAGTGCACCCAGCTGGGGGCAGCCACAGTTCAAAACTGTGCTTTCGACAAACAGTCATTCAAAACGAAGTGCACTTCCTTCCAAATATGTATTATATTTTCGAATCACAACATTCGTGTATTATACAACAAGGAACAATAGGTTTGACTGACATCATGGAAAACATCGCGAGAAATGCAAATATGACAAGAAAAGAAATCAGACACGTTTCTATGATCTAGTTTGACCGATGGCTATTCTAGTATTTGAGCAACATCAATACAATTTTTCCACCGGAACTGAATCAAAAACAGCAACATAGAAAAACTAGCCTATCTATCACCATAATGAGTATGGTAACTGCCCGTCTTAGATAACAACTAACCCCGCCCCCCCCCCCCCCCCCAACACCCCAAAATAAAAAAAAAAAAAAAAACAAAACCAATCAGCATGCAGTATTACGGAGGCATACGCAACGCTCCATCCAATCTGATCACCTCACCATTGATATACGAATTCTCAGCTATCCACTGGGCACAATGAGCGTACTCATCAGGCACACCTAAGCGATTGGGATAGGGCACCAGTCCACCAAGGAATGTGGTCACTTTGTCTGGCAGATTGCCCAACAATGGCGTGCCGAACAGACCTGCAGAATTTCGGTCTGTTTCTCTTCGTTTCTGATGGTAGTGATTGATTGGTCCTCGTGTGATTGCGCGAAAATGAGCGTTCGGATGGCAATTTTTAGATCAACTGACAGTTCTGATTTCGACCAGCTGAATTGCACCAGTAGTTCATGAACAACATTTGGGCCGATCGATCGCCTCGCCAGAGAGTACCCCAGAACCGCGTCCGTCAGCAAATTCCGATACACATCCCTTATTCACAAAAGTAACCGATCACCAAGTTTGATACCGACCGCGATCCGGGTGAACTGCGGATTTTCGAAATTAGCACCACAAACATGCCGACCAATTTCGTCATCTGATGTTTCACTCCAACTACAAAAAAACCGCAGCCAACCAACCGGGCGCATACAAACGACCCGAATGTTTCGTTTCGACAGATCACGCGCGGCAGTGTCATGCCGACAATGGCACCTTTACGCCGAGACGCCGTTTGACCCATTTGACCATCGAAAGCGGCCACCGATGCCGTGTTAATGATGACGCCACGACAACCATGCTCGTCCGGGTACGGGGAATTCTGAAGCGCATGTTCACTTGAATTAGTACCTACTACGTAGTAAGGCTCGTCCCCAGAAGCAGCGAAGTTCTTGGGGGAGGATTCCCCAAAGGTACACTAATTCCCCAATATTTGCCAAAAATTTGCACAGGCCTAATTTCTAGGCTTATATCAAAAGTAGTCAAAATACCCTTTTTTTTTTTCCTTTTCTCCCCCCCCCTACTCCCAAAATTAGACACTCTCTCCAGCTTTTACATTCCATCCTCCCCCATCCCAACACAAACTAAATCTTTTTCAACATAAAAAAACAGAACTGTCAGTTGATCTAAAAATTGCCATCCGAACGCTCATTTTCGCGCAATCACACGAGGACCAATCAATCACTACCATCAGAAACGAAGAGAAACAGACCGAAATTCTGCAGGTCTGTTCGGCACGCCATTGTTGGGCAATCTGCCAGACAAAGTGACCACATTCCTTGGTGGACTGGTGCCCTATCCCAATCGCTTAGGTGTGCCTGATGAGTACGCTCATTGTGCCCAGTGGATTGCTGAGAATTCGTATATCAATGGTGAGGTGATCAGATTGGATGGAGCGTTGCGTATGCCTCCGTAATACTGCATGCTGATTGGCTAAGACGGGCAGTTACCATACTCATTATGGTGATAGATAGGCTAGTTTTTCTATGTTGCTGTTTTTGATTCAGTTCCGGTGGAAAAATTGTATTGATGTTGCTCAAATACTAGAATAGCCATCGGTCAAACTAGATCATAGAAACGTGTCTGATTTCTTTTCTTGTCATATTTGCATTTCTCACGATGTTTTCCATGATGTCAGTCAAACCTATTGTTCCTTGTTGTATAATACACGAATGTTGTGATTCGAAAATATAATACATATTTGGAAGTGCACTTCGTTTTGAATGACTGTTTGTCGAAAGCACAGTTTTGAACTGTGGCTGCCCCCAGCTGGGTGCACTCATTACTTTTCATTATTTATGGGGTGTGCTTGCAGCCGAATTCTGTTGTGCTTCGTTTTGGTTGTTCACTGAGGCTGTGTCCCGAAATCGGGTGGCTGAAGAGCAGCAAAACCGTCCAGTAAGTCTGTTTTAAAAATCGCACATGGGTGACGTTATTATTGTTATTTGATTTTTGTTTTGTTCAGATTTCTTTGCCTGTTTTGTTCACATTTGTATTCTTGTCAGCCTTATTTGTTATGCTCTTCTGTCCACTGCATCTGAAGACCCACACGCATTTCACGGCGGATTTGTCTAAAATGCACCATGCTGTTTTTCCTTCACACGAATTACTCTTATCGTAGCACGCAAAGTCTACGTGCCTGTGTCGGTATTTGTTTACTATACGTATGGGCAACCCATCCGCTCATGGCACTTTTATACACAACGCACGCAGCAGCACACCCCATTTTCTAAACAAAATATACACTTTGAGCGAGTGTCATACTTTGATGGACACTTTATAATTTACTCGGTTTTCATTAGCTGCTTGACATAACACTTTTCTGCACTGTTGCAAAACTTGGGGATGTTTCAACAGATAAGTGCAGAGAATAGATGCATTCATTGACGGCAGTAATGCGGCATGCAGCCAGTGTGTGTTGAGTGCCATGAGCTGGCGGATTGCCTATACAGCTGTGCTATGGATGCTGCGCCACCCTGCTTCAACGTTATCAATGCTGCGTCTATATGCTTTCAGTCATACTCTTTTGCTTTAGTCATCACTTGCTGAATAACGTTGTTTTGCCTGGGAGCTTCCCGCCCGTGCACTGGGTGTAATTTTTTATGCGTCTTTGCCCAAAAATTTCGCCACGTTTGAGCAGCCAGCTGCCTGTGTGTCGGTAGATTTAGGCCGCATTCACAATGCAGCGGATTAGCGGGTTGCGGATTAGCGGGCCCGCTTTTCGCGCACGCTTTTGCATTCACAATGGAAATTGAAAAAGCGGATTAGCGGGTCAGCTAATTGGAGACCCGCTAATCCGCTAACCCGCTAATCCGCAAAAAGTGTTTGCGCTCACAATGCACGTTGTCCGAGTTTAGGTGAAAAAGTTGATTTACTTCAAAATTTTGTTGTTTGTGTCTTTCTTTGTTCAACAAATGGCAAATCACACGCATCAAGTCAATCAAATGTTGTTATTCTAAATGTTTCTTTGGATTGCAGCATTTGCAATCAATAAACAGAAATATAGGAACACCGATCACGAAAATAGCACGAATAACACATAGGCGTATATTAGAGTGGTCAACTCAAGTGGTCGAATCACTTTGTCAACTTACATTGTAGATTCGTCAACTCACCCCGAATGCCACGTATTATTTCTCGCATTTATTTGGGACTGCTGTGAGTTGACAAAGTGATTTGACCACTTGAGTTGACCATTGTAATATTAGCCAAACTTCGACCACATGCGCCTCAGGCCGGACGCAGTGCTTTTATGCACGAACAAACCTTCGCGTGTGTGATAACATAAGCACTGCACTGTCTAGTTTAGCGCAACACAGACTTGCACGTTACACACTGCTAGGTTTATCACTCACTTTATAGCATGTTCGATGCAGAGCTGCGAAGCGCAGCGGTAGCGCGCCGGCCTGTTGAATAATAGGGCTCGTGTACGACACCGCCCATGGACATTATTTGACATTTGTCTTTCAGTTTTTTTTTGTTTTCATGTGAAACCGTGTAAAAATAGTTGGCCGCTGTGGCAAAAATGTGAACGAGATAAATTGTATTCTCGCATTGATTGTTCAAGGCAGTAAAGCCCGTCGGAAAAAAACAGCAAGCACATTTTGCAATACAGCATTTTGCAACCGTGTCGTGTAGAGTCGAAACAGAACGCGATAATGATACCATACATTATAAAAAATCTCTTCCAAACATCAAACCGCAACAAAAACGTTTCCAATGAACGCAGGTGGTTAAGCTGCTCATGTATACACTTTTTTCATGCCCTGAAAATGTTTTGAAGGCAAATAATAAACTTCTGAACGTGCGCCTCCGGTGCTGATCCGCAAAAAATAGAACCGGTTCTAATCGTGAAAAGCGGATTAGCGGATCCGCTAACAGGCTAATCCGCTTTGCATTGTGAATGCACACGCGTGCAGCGGATTAGCGGGTGTGAAAAGTTGCTCGCCCGCTAATCCGCTAATCCGCTTTTTGCATTGTGAATGCAAAAGCGTGCGCATCTCGCCCGCTAATCCGCTAATCCGCTTGCATTGTGAATGCGGCCTTACGCTTCGCCTTGCAAATATTTTTTTTCTCTACGTCATTTGACAAATTTTACACATTGCTGATTCATTTCTTACGAATGTTTGCTTGGCGGCGTGAATGTCACTGCTCTAGTTTTTTCGCCAAGTTCACTTTTTAAAAGATTTGCAGATCTCAATTTCAAATCAAAGTCTGCGTAATGTCATTCCCTCCAAACAGCAACATGGCTGGCTATCCGCAGCCTCAGCAACCTGCAGTGCCAATGGCAGAGATTGAATTGACGCTCAGCTGCAAGTGAGTACTCATCTTAAAAACCAAACAAATTTTAATCAATCAAAATCGTGATTTGTTCACCTGTTTCTTTCCAGGAATCTTATGGATCGTGATGTGGGCTCCAAGTCTGACCCGATGATTGTTGCCTTCATGGCCGATTTTGGCAGCAGCAATTTTCGCGAGGTTTCACGCAATTTTAGTTTTTTGACGATGAGCATCTTTACAGTATTTTCCATTTGCAGTTTGCCCGAACTGAGCGCATTCAAAACACTCACGATCCCGAGTTTGCCACAAAACTACACGTCAATTACTATTTTGAAGAATCGCAGAAGTTGAAATTTGAAGTGTATGTTTATGTTTGTGCATCTCTCTGCTATTACCCAATATCATCTGGTCAGGGGTATTCAACAGAAAGGTAATTGTGCAAAAAACATAAATGCAATATGTTATCATTACAGATACGACGTGGATTCGTCATCTCAGAAGCTGAAAGAACACGTTAGTTAGCGCTTTCTGCTCAAAGTTTACTTTTGTCTTGACGTTGTACAAAATCACAATTTGTCTGTTGATGTTGCAGGACTTTCTCGGTCGTCTCGAGATTACGTTGGGTGAAATCGTTGGTGCACCGGGCAGCACTGTGCACAAACAACTGGCGTATGTTTGGCCGTGGTCTTTGTCCCACATCAAATGTCATTTTATATGTACAATGCACACGTCTGCGGTGAAACATCATCCAGCTATGCATGCACTACACGCGTGTGTGTGCCTACCACACAGACGGTGCGGTGCTCCACTGGCTGGCTGCTGTTTCACATTTGTGTTATATGTTCAGCGTATTCCACAATCTAGGTAAATGCCAACTACACCGACACGACCCCGATTTCGAAGGTGGTGTGTATTCAAAACGAATAGAAAGAGAAAATGATCATGCTCCATTTTGTACTCTTCAATGTGTAACATTTCCCAAATCAGCAGCCACGTCAGAATGTTTCACTGTTCTGCCAGCTGCGAAATCGAGCTCATTTTGCCTATATCCTTACAGTGGCATGCGCGGCAAAGCACGTGGCAGCATTCTGGTGCGCGCTGAAGAGACGACAACAGTGAGCAAGGAAGTAGCCGAGCTGCATTTGAAATGCCACAAGTTGGACAACAAGGACACGTTTGGCAAATCGGATCCGTTCATATCGATTTACCGACTGAATAGAGATGGAAGGTGGGTAACCTCTTAAAAATGGTGTTTTGTAACAGTGTAACTGCGTTCTTGCTGTTGTTTTCTTGATGCCCCTCTGGTGCGTGCGCGCTGACGGTGACCTGGTGCACCACCATTCTGTGAAAGCAGGATGAAGCTGGGAACTAAAAAGACCAGTGCTAATGCTATAGGTACATTTCACATTGCAGCCGCACGCTGGCTTATCGTACGGAAGTTGTCAAGAATGATCTGAGTCCAAAGTTCAAGCCGTTCAAGAAAACATTGCGCGAATTGTGTGCTGGCGATCCAAGAAGGTTATAAAGATTTTATAAAATATTGAGTGTTCAGTTTCATCTTCTATTCATTACGTTCTCATGAAACATAGGATTTTTCATTATTTTTACGTTTCAGTCCAATTCGATTCGAGTGCTACGATTACGATTCAGATGGCGGGCAAGCGTAAATTTTTTTGCATGCAATTGGGCTTTTTATGGTTAAAAATGTTTGTTTGTTCGTAACTTGTGTCTTTCTCTCCAGCCACGATTTGATTGGTGCCTGCGAGACAACATTTGAGCAACTGGCACAGCGACCGACGTTGCCGGTTCGTGCGCTTAGCAGAGTTATCGTTCATACGCAGTGTCATTCCAAATGATTGTCACTCATTTCCAGCTCATCAATCCGAAGAAGGCGAGCAGAAAGAATTACAAGCATTCTGGAGAATTGGTAGTGGCACAATGTATTGTGCGCGTGGAACACTCATTCTTGGATTACATCAGAGGAGGGTACGGTAATCATCACTGTTCTCGTTTTTATCAAAGAGCCTATGGCACCGTATTCGTTTTTGTCACTAATTAGCATTACTCCACTCACAGCACCAATATCCACTTCACTGTGGCTGTCGATTTCACCGCATCCAACGGCAATCCAGCCGATGCCCGATCGCTGCACTACATACATCCGTATGAACCGAATCAGTATCAGCAAGCGCTCAGGGCTGTCGGTGAAATCTGTCAGGATTATGACACGTTAGTGAATGAAGAACATTGACAGCTTTTGTTTTTGAGAGTCGCGTGACCGTTTGGTCATTCGCACTGACGATGACGTAGTGCACTGCCGTGTGCAAACAGGCACAAACGTCGCGCTGCACAACCAATATTTTGCTGAATTCTACTTTGTTTTGTTGGTCAACAAACAAACAAATATGCCCATTGTCATTCCGGTTTCAGCGACAAACAGTTTCCCGCTTTGGGCTTCGGTGCCCGTTTGCCAAATGGACAAGTGTCGCACGAGTTTTTCTTGGTTTGTTTTTTTCGTATTCCTGCGATTCCGTAATCCAACCTGGATTCACATACCTTGCATTGTATTTGTCACAGAATATGCACCCCACGAGTCCGTATTGCCAAGGGGTCGATGGTGTATTGAACGCGTACCGCAGTGCGCTGCTGCAATGTCAACTGTATGGACCCACGAATTTCTCGCCGGTGATACACCACGTCGCAAAGTTAGTTCAAAACTGAAACGTTGCTAGAATTATATAGAATTTTGAAGTTGAAACATTATCAAAGAGACAACACATTTTCAGATTCGCGGCCGCATCCCGCAACGACGGCAGCCATTACTTTGTGCTCTTGATCATCACCGATGGCGTGATCACCGATATGGAACAGACAAAGGCTGCCATTGTCAATGTTTGTTGTTTTCGTGCAACGCTCCGTTGCTAACCTGGTGATCTGATCGAATTTGTCGTGTCACTGTTCTGAATTGAGAGCATTTTGCGCCGTGTTTTTTCCTGGATGAATGGTGTTTATTGGCCAAATTGGGGGCAAGCTTTCACGCTGGTCTAAATCAGAAATGTCAGTAAATCTCGAAATATCCTTCATTCAAGCCATGTCACGTGTCAAGACAAATCCGATCCGACCGTCAATTTTGACACCGACCTGCACATGTATGTGCTATGAGTCCCCTCCAATTATACAACCGATAAAATGTCAAAAGAAATAATGATGAAGTTGCGTCAAACCTTCACCTTTCTAATTCAGGCATCGAGTCTGCCAATGTCCATCATCATTATCGGCGTGGGACAGGAGAATTTCGCTGCGATGCAATTCCTTGATGCGGATAATGGTCGATTGTCAATTCCAGGCAGAGTCGCTGCTCGTGATATCGTTCAGGTGTGTTTCGTCGCATGATACAGTCCGCTCACAATTTTCCTGGTGCAATTTGCACCCATATGACAGAATTTTAGGTCCAAGTTAACCAATTTTAGACATTTTAGGTGCAGAATATGATAATTGTTGGTGCAATTTGCACCTGCCTCCTGCTGTTAGGCGGAGATAAAATTTTTATGCGCATGTTGCACCTAAAAGTGTCTAGGAATCTTTAGTGACATGCTCTGGCATTTCCCGCCACTATAAGGAGGGTGCACTTGCACTGTATGGGGGCTCATGACCGTATTCTCGATACAGTCATTGCCATCTCCGGTGAAAACTGAAACGTACATTGCTGTTATTATACGACATGTGAAATGTTTCCATTTGTCTCTGATTTGGCGGTATCGATTATACATTGTAGCGCCACACTGTCGTAAAATAACAGTCACCGTCACCTACCGTAATTCTAAGCCATTCTTCAGTTCGTGCCATTCCGCCAATTCCAATCACACAACGCCGGTTACGGTATGACGCAGGCCAAACTAGCCAAAGAGGTGTTGGCCGAAGTGCCGCGTCAATTGGTCGAGTGGATGACAGCCAATAATTTTGCGGTTCGTTTCAGATTTTTAAAGTTTTGGCCTCGTTCGTACCGTCTGCTGTTTTTGTAAGAGTTTCATTATAAAGAGAGTACATTTTCTAACGTTAATTTCCAGCCCCGTCCACCCATCAATGTGAACCATCGCTCGCTAGGCCCGCACCCCCCGGCACCCCTCCCCCCCCCCCTCCCCCCCGGCGACCCCCCGGGGGGGGCAAACCCGCCCCCCCGGGGGGCCCTCCCCCCTCCCCCCCCCCGGGCGGCCCAACCCCCCCCCCCCCCCCCCGGAGGGCAGCCTGGTTATGCGCCCCAGGGCCAGCCAGGGGTTGCCCCTTATCCTGGCGCTTCACAACCTGGCTATCCTCCGCAGGGGCAACAGCCTGGTTATCCCCCTCAAGGGCAGGCTCCGTATCCAGGGAGTCAACCTGGCTACCCTCCTCAAGGACAAGCCCCTTATCCAGGTGGTCAACAGCCTGGCTATGCTCCTGCACAGCAAGGTTCGCATCAGCAAGGAGGCTACCCATCGTACCCAGGTCAGGCGCAAGGGGTGAGGTCTATCCACCGTTACAGACCCAGTTTGCCGGGATGAACGTACATGGACAAACGCCACAGCAACTGCCTTATCCAAAACCGTGATTTTATTCAATATTTTCGCGACAGTTTGACCTAATCTGATGTTTTTAGCATGTTGGTGTCATGTCTGTTGGTGCCTTCATCTGCCACACGAGCCATTGTGTACGTATAAATTTTATGCGAAGTTTCCACCATGCTATATTATCAATCTGCGTATGATAAAAATCAAGCAAAACATTTCTTTTACGCTTCGTTGACTTGTGTAATTGGCAGGCCGAAGAATGTTAGCTTACACAAGGATCAACCCCTTCATTAATCAAACGCCATTATCTTGTATATCGCCAATCTCATTATCACTCCTTGCTGTCTATCAGATGTGGTGTGTGTATACACCTGCTTGCTGTCTTTCGTATGTTCATTTCATTGCTGCTACACAAACATGTACGAAAAGTACCTGTCCAGACAAGCTAGCGGACACCAACACCAAGGGTGTACCTGAATTACGCCTACATACATGCCTTGCCTCCCTCCCGTATCCTGCTAACGACAATAATTGAGCAACCCTGTGCATGTGCAAGCATTGTGTACATTTGGTCAGCCACAGCTTAGTACGTATACCTATGTACCTATGTACATACATGCCCAGCTGGCTTACATTCGAAGCCATAGCAATAGCGCATGCCCCAGGGTTATTAGTCTCTGATGCCAGCTTTACCTGAGCCGCATTTCATATTCGGATCTGAATGCTTGAATGTATACATACAAAGCTGCCTGTTATATTTAATACGTGAACATGTCGATTTCAGTGTTCCAGATATTCTATTTTTAAGCGTCGGAATTGTCGGATTTTTATCGCA